>BQNB010123897.1:0-17646 GCA_026074375.1 Tanacetum coccineum
ACATGCAAATGCTACAAGAGTTTATATCTTTTAATTATTGCCCATGCAGCATTTGATATTATGCGCACATCCCCCACTTAAGATGAACAACATTGAAAGTGATGATATAGGGGGTCTTTATAGATCATAACTGATTGGTCTTCCACGAATGGATAAAATTTTCATTCCTATTCCCCCGAACCATGGATTTAAATAGCCAGAAATTTCAATAAAAAAAATGAAGACTACAGGGTAGGCTAAGGCGAAATGGTGTAACGAAATCAGCCGTCATAAAAGAAGCTCTATAAACCCTAGCGTAGCGACGACGTCTGGATTAATTGCACGTCGCGACCCGGAAGTCTATATATACAAACTCGATTTTATGTTTTTCATATGCATTCTTAGATAGAATTAGGGTTAGAGTTCGTGGGAGGTCGACTTGTACCAGATTTTGGAAATATTTTAAGGTTTCCCAACCCTTCTATATCATCCTTAATTGCTTGATTCAATATAGTGAAGTTCTTTTATCCCTTATCTTTCAATATGTCTTATTGTTTGATTGATATTTGTGATTCCTCTATCTTGAACATGCTAGACTAGATCCTTTAAGTGTTTGCTTATGATTGTATGTGAATTGATATGTAGATCTTAATTATATTGCTTCTTGTTGATGTGTGTGCATGTTTAGACTCTAGAACCCTAGTTACTTAATTGTATCGAAGATCTAGAGCGGCATGATTGTATAGAAAGGATTCCATAGGTAACAGTCTCATACTACCTTACCCATATGTAGATGATCCCCTTTAAGTATTTTAATGAGCGTATATCTCCCTAGGGGCCATGTAATAGTCTTCATACTACCTTGCATGTGTGTTGCCCTAGCAAGTTATCACGTAGACGGGGTTTTCATGTAATGCGTCATGCTTCTCGGAAATACTTACATATACAACACAAGTGTGACAATGCAATAGACTTAGGAAAAGCATACCAAGGATCATGCATGATTAAGTAAACACTACTCCCTTGTCATACGAATTCTTATCATTAGATTAGTTTAATTAATTAGATATTAGTTTTAAAACCAACCTCTTTAAAAACCAAGATTTTACTTGCTTTTATAAAATATAAAAATACAAAAATAATATTCTTTCAATCTCCTAGATCTTAGTTATATTTAGTTTGGACCTTCATATTGCTATTCCCCTAGAGAATGATAACAACCCCCGTGTCTTTCCTATACTACACTACAACGGTTAGGTACACTAACTAGGGAGTTATAAAACTGACGTGGGATTAACAACGCTCATCAAAGTTTTTGGCGCCACTATCAGGGAATAGCATAGGTTCCGAACTTTACCAAGCTTAGATCTACTCGCTTGAATCCTTTCAAGTGAGATTTTTATTTTCTTGTTATTAGCTTTCTTGTAGTCTATCTTTTCTTTGTATCATTTGTTTTGTAAATCCTTTCGCTAACCTCCATGGAAGGCGAAAATCCACGACGTACCTTGAGAGATTACTCCAAACCTAGCCACGAGGGCTACTGAAACACCATTGAGACCACCAACATGGAACAAGAACTTAAATCCATGGAATGTCAAGGAAGCAATTTCGTTTGTTGGAAGGAGTGAGAACTTATGGTAATCATACCCTGAGCCACCCCATCAAGAAAAGTTCAAAGGACTTGTTACGAGTTTCATCCGTAATCAAGAAGAGGAAATTCATCAACTTGAAGAATACATGAATATCATTGGCAATGAATTCATGCAGATGTCCCTAAAGGTTATGGAGAAATTAAGGGACAAGATAAGAATTAAGGAAAATAAGAAGATTTAAAAAATCACCAAGTTTCTCGATACCAAGGAGTCAGAATCACTGGCTAATATCAAATCATTAGAATCCTTCGGTGTAAAAGCTTCATTGTCCTGTCCAAATTCATTCCCACCAAAGCAGCTCTGTGTTAAATACGTCCGCACAATCCCCCCAGCCCACCTCTTATAAGGGAAAATACCTTTAACTTTAAGCCTGGTATAAATAATAAACAAAACGTTAAGTTTCGACAAGACGCAGAAAATTCCCTACAAGTCCTCCCATCATTTAAGGTATACACCCCGCCCGTAACTTACCTGAAAGAAGTATAAGAGACTATAGGAACTCCGATGGAGGTAGAACCTTTGGACCACACAAAACTAGAGGACTTAGGCTTGAATACTTGTAGTCATGACCTATTTCCTAGGTCTAGGGAATTTCCTAGTGTTGATGAACTTAAGCCTCAACTTTTACCCAATTCTTCACCCTTAGATGTAAATCTAGGAGACGAAAGAGGTCCCGAACCACCCATCAATTCACATAGTCCTGATAGTTTTAGGATGAAGAAGTAGATAGCTTAACCATTCATATACCACATGCACCTCATGTGGCGTCTTTCCACCCTAAGGATATGTATTGCTATTATCGCCCATGTATATATGACCCCAAGAAACATTATGAATTTAAACTGGGTCTATTAGGACAAAGTGGATCCCTAGGTGTTGATTTTTTCGTATATGTAGATGATAGAAAATGATTGGAAATTTGAATTTAAAGAAGTTTCTTTTCTAGGATGAGGACTTAATTTACCCGCTAGGCCAAAAGAAGTAGAGAAGGCTAGAATTAGATATTCACACCATTTAGAGTATATATTTCAACCAGTTTTTCAACATAAGGCTCTTTCTTACCATAATGATGTGTAACGTTACTATCACCCGCACTTAACCTTAAGTGTAGGGGAACCCTCTCCTTTATCTGTTAAATAAAGGTAGAGTCAGGCTCGTGACTCGAACAAAAACAAGCGCTTTTCGGGAGGCAACCCGAGCATATCTCATTTACTTATCTTTTATTTTATGCATTTAGAAGTGTCATGTGTATTTTAATTCTTTATTGTTTGTGTTAATTGTTTGAAAATAATTTTGTAATCATGCTTTGTTTTGATTTTAACTTCATCTTAATCTCGATCAAAGGTATTTTGCAATAATAAGTGTAGGGGAAATATCCGGTTTTTAAGAACCAATTTTCAAACAAATCAGATAAACAGTTTAGATTAATTCACGACTTGTGTGTTTGTTTGAGTCAAATGATTATGTTGATAAATTTCATGGTATTTGTAGTAAATTTTGCAGAAAATACTAATTGGACTTGCGTGCAGAAATTTTTCAAGGAAGATTTTTTTTTCTCTACAGTATGTGGAGACGGCGTTAGGATTTTCCTGACGGCGTCCTCACCAAAGCTACAGTAAAATTCGTTTTTCTATCCTTGAAATTTTTGTATAATTTTCAGAATTTGTACATTGGTTAAAAACTTGCAGGAAACCACAAATGCATTAACACATTCATTCTATCCTTTATTTATTTGTCATAGAGTCAAAAAAACTTAAAATCATATAGTTGTATATTTATCATTTTGCCGATTTTGCGCTAGGTATGTTTGTTGATGCGTAATTTATTTTAAATAAAATTACGTCAGGTTTTACATTTATAAAACCCCGACTACCTCGACTATACCTACTTACTAAAGAGCAGCGTGCCCTATCGTGTATAGTGTAGTGATTGGTAAGTACGGGTGTCGACCCAAAGAACAGTTTGTGTCCCTAATTGTCTAACTGGTTTATTATTTTACCTAAGAAAACAATAAAGAAAGCATGGTTGAGTTTTAGTAGAATTATTGCAGGATGCTTGGGTGGTAAGCCTTGCTATCGAAAAGGGAATTGGTATAGTAGAGAACAACTAGAAAGGAAGAACATAATTAATTACTATGATCTCTAGTGCAATGTCTTGTCGCAATCTTACAAACACTTATTTTATGAGATACACTTAATCCTAAATAGGTGGTCTCCTAATTAGCTTGTACACCGAACCGGGTATTAATGCTAAGGGATCACCTAATTGATCTAGGACGAACGACTACAGGTATTGGTCAACTTGCAGACAATCGTGTATGCCAAAGTCTTTGAGATCATATAGATCCTTGACTATACTCAACCTCGAATTAATACCTACTCAAGTCATAAGGATCACTTAAATGTACTACATAAAATAATAAAGATAGAAATAAAACAACGAGATCATAACTTAATAATAAAAAAGATAATTAAATAATTAATTGCCAAGAACACATAATAAAACACAATTAATAACATAGCAACAATAAATTAAACCGCAGGATCTGCTCAATCAAAATAATAATTAAATTATATTGACCAAAATAAATTAAAGTAAGATTACAAACTGTGCTGAATTAATGCTCTCGATCTCCTAGTCGAACGCCATGGCAAACCCCAAAGGGTTTGCCTTATACCGTACGTCGAATTGCTTTTTCCCTTCTCTTTTGTTGTCGGCTTACACCACGAATAGAATAGAATCAAAGAATTGATTAATTCTTCATCTATTTACAATAAATATACACTTTAGGTCTTGTATGATTTTAGTCCCAGGAGTTTGGGGTAAAAAGAGAAACTTTGTACAATTTTGTGCAACTTTAACCCCTGTGATGAGTTATACTTTACGGCGTAACGACATCGACCACGTTACGCCGTAAACCTTCTAACGCAGCATTTCATCTTTTAGTGATAAAATTGTTACGGCGTAATCCATCGAATCCTTTACGCCGTAACCCTTAGTCAACATCAATATTTTTAATAATAAATATTTTTACGGCGTAACTCATATGGGACGTTACGCCGTAATGCCTTGTCAACACCAAATCTTCGTTATTTATAATTGATTACGGCGTAACTCTTACCGGACGTTACGCCGTAATATCTTCTGTAATGCGGTTTTTGTTGTATTTTCTTTATTTTGCCGTTTTTCGCATCTTTTCTGTTCCAATGCCTCTAATTACATGAATTCGCCAAATAAATGAATTAAGCACCGAATTCATATAAAAATGATATAAAGAGAGGCAATAAATGCGAGAATTTGATATATAAAAGTATTAATTATTTGATGTTATCAAATATCCCCCCACTTGACTTCTACTTGCCCTCAAGTAGAACCTTTTAAATAATTCTCAAAAAGATATCTCCCTAGGTTTTTAAGGAAGATATGAATTTAAAAATCACTTATGCTAGAAAATTCTAAACTGAGCACCTCATGAAAGGAAAAACAAATCACACTCATACTCTCACTAATCTATGTGTTTCATTTTTGGTGATCACTCAACTGCTCAGTCATAGCATGTATTCTATCATAAGCTTGAAAAGTACACAAGTCTCCACCAACTAGAATTAGGGTCTAAACAGTCTCAAAGGCAACATGGGTGACATTGGTTTATTGGGTGATAAAGAGTTAGGATAGATACGGGATACACATTTAATGGTTAAGATAAAAACACTAGACAAATAGTCTAAAGTAATCTAAGGTTGTCATAACTGGCTACTGTCCATCCAAGGTCCAAGAGTATAAGTTCGAAAACCTGATCTTCAATAATGGGCTACTAGCTCCATTCTTCACAATTGTTGAGATGGCTTGGTGCAATAATGGGCTACTAGCTCCTTTTTTTATAATTATTAATTTGCACCATCTTTACATTCTTTAGCACATGGGTGACTTTTTAGTTGCACCATTTTTTCTTCATTTTCTTTCTTTTTAAACATGCAAATGCTACAAGAGTTTATATCTTTTAATTATTGCCCATGCAGCATTTGATATTATGCGCACATCCCCCACTTAAGATGAACAACATTGAAAGTGATGATATAGGGGGTCTTTATAGATCATAACTGATTGGTCTTCCACGAATGGATAAAATTTTCATTCCTATTCCCCCGAACCATGGATTTAAATAGCCAGAAATTTCAATAAAAAAAATGAAGACTACAGGGTAGGCTAAGGCGAAATGGTGTAACGAAATCAGCCGTCATAAAAGAAGCTCTATAAACCCTAGCGTAGCGACGACGTCTGGATTAATTGCACGTCGCGACCCGGAAGTCTATATATACAAACTCGATTTTATGTTTTTCATATGCATTCTTAGATAGAATTAGGGTTAGAGTTCGTGGGAGGTCGACTTGTACCAGATTTTGGAAATATTTTAAGGTTTCCCAACCCTTCTATATCATCCTTAATTGCTTGATTCAATATAGTGAAGTTCTTTTATCCCTTATCTTTCAATATGTCTTATTGTTTGATTGATATTTGTGATTCCTCTATCTTGAACATGCTAGGCTAGATCTTTTAAGTGTTTCCTTATGATTGCATGTGAATTGATATGTAAATCTTAATTATATTGCTTCTTGTTGATGTGTGTGTATGTTAAGACTCTAGAACCCTAGTTACATAACTGTTTCAAAGATCTAGAGCGGCATGATTATGAAGAAAGGATTCCATAGGTAACAGTATTCATACTACCTTACCCATATGTGGATGATCCCCTTTAAGTATTTTAATGCACGTATATCTCCCTATGGGCCATGTAATAATCTTCATACTACCTTGCATGTGTGTTGCCCTAGCAAGTTATCACGTAGACGGCGTTTTCGTGTAATTCGTCATGCTTCTCGGAAATACTTACATATACATCACAAGTGTGACAAGGCAATAGAGTTAGGAAAAGCATATCAAGTATCATGCATGATTAAGTAAACACTACTCCCTTATCATACGAATTCTGATCATTAGATTAGTTTAATTAATTAAATATTAGTTCTAAAACCAACCTCTTCAAAACTTGAGATTTTACTTACTTTTATAAAATTTAAAAATACAAAAATAATCTTCTTTCAATCTCCTAGATCTTAGTTATATTTAGTTTGGATCTTCACAGTGCTATTCCCTTAGAGAACGATAACAAACTCCGTGTCTTGCCTATACTACACTACAACGGTTAGGTACACTACCCAGGGAGTTGTAAATCTGAAGTGGGATTTACAATGATCATCAATAGACTAAGATGATTTTTAGAAATAGAGAGAAATAAACAAAAACACACACAGATCTATCTAACCCTAAACCTGAACAAGAGCTTGTATAGCTGAATGTTCAGGTTTAGTCCTTGATCTTTGAATCTTCTCTAAACCTGGATCAAAGTTTCAACTCTTCATATTTGGCAAAACTGGTCGCTCACTTTGAGTTTGACTAAGACTTGACTTGTATTCTTGAAAAGACTGATGGACTTGTTATTCTTGAACACGACTCTCCTTAAACAAATGTGAGATCTATCGTATTTACACTCACAATCCAGAATTAATACATGTAGACATATCAAACATTCCTAACTTTTAACAAGACAATACATGTTGCACAACTCCTAGACACTTAGTGAAAATATCTGCAACTTGCAGATCTGTATGAATCTTTATAGTTTTGATGATTCCTGCAGAGACCTTCTCTCTTACAAAGTGAACATCAATTTCAAAATGCTTAGATTTCTCATGAAACATAGGATTAGCTGCTAGTTGAATACCAGAACTATTATCATAATGTAACTCAACAGGATACAAGGTTGAAACATTATGACTACATCATAATGTAACTCAACAGGATACAAGGTTGAAACATTATGACTACATAACAGATTACTAACCCAAATAACTTCACAAGTAGCTGAGGCCATACTCCTGTATTAAGCCTAAGTTGAACTTTTAGACAGAGTGGTTTGTTTCTTACTTAGCCAAGAAACCAAAGTTTTTCCCAAGTACACACAAAAACTGTTAGTGATTGGATAAGGAAATAACATATTATTAACAATTAAACGCAACGGATAAATCACCAATCAACGGATCCATAGAGTCATATGATTAATCAAATAAATAACAACGATTATTACCTTTGCAGCATGACCAGTAGAATCAAAGAACAACCTTCTCTTGTACATGATCTATCCAAGAAACCAAGTGACCAAAGTAGATCACCTCTATGAATATCCACACTACACTTCACCGTATACCTCTTGGATGCTAGTCCTTAAACCAGTAACCTTGGATTATACTTTAAATGAACAAGAATCAAAGTGATTGATTAAGAAAACAAAAACCCTAGGTTTATGTTTGTATTTGTGATGTGAGTTTTATAGAGGATAAGGGAGAGGAGGATTTTTGGTAAGTTGTTATATCTTAATTACAAGATTTAACCAAATAAATTGGTACTTATCAAGAATCAAATCTCCCCCCTTTTCACTCCTTAAGGCCGGCCACCATAAGGCCCAAAATGAGCTTGCTCATTTGTTGGTCTAGTCCAATAAACTAAGTGCAAGCTTAGTTAATTAGAAGCCCTATATTTATCCCGCGTTATGTAGCTTATTATATACCGTAAATACAATAATCACGATATATAAAGTGGTACCTCAGTGTATATGTGTGTAAACCCATAGGCTCACATGTGTCCAGCCGTATATTATTTATTATGACATAAACATACTCCAACAAAAACCAGTAACTAACTTTTTAGTTTTAGGGCATTTGGCCTAATTAGCATCAGAAAACACTTTTAATTTTAAATCAAAATCTTTATCAAATTGATTACCTAACCCAGGAGATCCTTTAAGATATCTCAAGACTCTAAGTGCAGCTTTCATATGAGACTGTAAGGGACTATGCATGTGCTGACTTAGGCAATTGACAACATAACTGATATATGGTCTTGTATTTGTAAGATAGATAAGTTTGCCAACCTGATAATTTTTAAAATTTGGAAAAACTTATCACTTTCAGTTTCAATATGGTTTAATACAGTATATTCTGGCAAAGGTGTTAATACAAATAAGCCGTAAAAATGTTTATTTCTATTTTACGATCTTTTTTTGTTTTGTCGATAACAATCATAAAATTATTAGAAGTAGAAAATAGAATGAGTAAGTTTTATACAAACAGTTTTTCTAACTTATTTTATCTATCACACATCATAATAACATATTATACAAAGTTACTTATACTTTTATTTTTTTAAGTTATGTAAATTATATTTACATTTTTACATCATGCATGACATCAACATGATCTTTTCATATCTTAACCAAATCTTACAAGATTACACAAAATCTTGGAAGATTACACAAGATTTTGGGAGATTTGACCTTCAAAATTCGGATTTACACTGTCAGTTACCCGGTTCCCTGGGTTTACACTGGCCGGAACCTTTTCAGGAAGGTCCCGCCGGAACCGGTGAACAATGCAAGTTTTTGCCTATAAATAGCAAGTCATTTCTCATGTTTTACTCACCCATTCCTCTAACATCTCTCTTATAATCTCATATCTCTCTCTAATTTTCAGATCTAGTTAGTTTCATTTCTCATTTATTGGTAATTTTTTTATTAGAAGAAATTGCCGATACTGCAAACGAGACGATCAAACTCAAGTTAACTTGTTGCTAGTCTCCACCATCATATCAAGATCATCTTATTGATTCTTGTAATTCATTTATTCATTGTACTTTCATACATCATCCTTGTAAAAAGAGTTGATAGCATTGGGTCGGTTCTACCTTTGTTAGAACCCGGTATTTAGCATAGTATCGGAAAAAGTATAAACGACGTAAGGTTTGTTCTAACTTTGTTATAACCCGGTATCTAGCTTTGTACCGGAAAAGTGTAAGCAACGTTGTGAGGCTTCTTCGCCGGACAATGAGATTGTGGACTAGTGTTTACGAACTCTCGAGTTTGAAACTTGGGGAATGGAGTAGGGCAAGGAAGGTGTCCTTATAGCCGAACCACTATAAATACTTGTGTCACGGTTTTATCTCTTCTTACGTTACCTTTACTTTACTTGTGATTATTATTTATCTCTTATTTCGTAGATAAAAAAATTTTCAACAAATCTAGAGATGTCGTCACCGGTCTGTTCTGTGTACTACATTTGCGTGTCTATGGGAGACCAGCGAATTCAAACATCCGAGGCGATCTCTCGAGAATGATAGAGTCTACCATCTTAACATACAAGACAATTCATTAATCTCTCTAATCAGTACTACCAACAAAAGTATTGCAGCGACAAAATCATTACAACAAGGAGAAAACCTAAGTTAAAGCATAGAGGACTATAATGAGTAGATCTTTCTAAACGAGGGCTGCGATCACTGAGAGATCAACATCTTATCAACCTCCACCAAATACATGTAGTAATTTAACTGAACAGATAACTGAGTCTCTAAGAAGAATACTAATCAAAGTGAAAAATGGACCACTTATCGATTCAAAGCTAATACAATACTCCACTGAACAAAACAAACCTCTGAGATGTACAGACCTATCGATCTCGTAGGATCATCGCAACACACCCAACTCATTCTACTCTAATAAAGGTCACAAAGTCATACAAGAAAAACCGGAAACAACAGAGGACTACTCTTATCTCTACTCAACATACGTGCGCTTGCGTTCTCTTGATCACAAAACCGAACTCATCTGAGTTAAACTCACCGTCACAACCCTACGACTCTAGTATTCTCCACCACAGCACTATCATTTGATCCCAACTTACTTTATTCAAATACTTAAAAAAGAGCATAACATCCTCATACACATCTAATCCACGACATCTATAACAAAAGCCCCTCCTATCATTCACCCCTGTACTTATCTCTTGGAAATCGATTTCATCTTTCGCCGGACAATTTGATGTTATGTGTGGACTAGTGTTTAACGAACTCTCGAGTTTGAAACTTATGGGAATGCTAGGCAGAGGAATTTGTTGGTTAAGTGACCTTATAGCGCGAACCACACTGATATGAATTACTTGTTCAAGAACGGTTTTAATCACTCTTACGTTACCTTTACTTTACTTGTGATTATTATTTATCTCTTATTTCGTAGATAAAAAAATTTTAACTTGATAAACATGTGTTCACATCTACATATAGATTCTCTTGCACATATCCAACACGTTACCATCCTTCAAATTCTCGAACCACTTGGCTTTAACCTCGTATATAACATCCACTGGCTTTATACAATACCGTAATACATTCAGCCAAAAACACTTATTTTTTGATAAATCTATTAGACAATATTCGCATGCAAGTATGCAACATGTCACAAAGTTGACTATGCATCAATCTATATATAATATGCTCGATTATTTCGTCGAAAGTCATACGTAACCTCTTGAGTAATGTTATTCTATATATACTTCTTCTTATTCTTAGTTAACTTAACACAATGTATTCTGTCACGCTATGCCATTATTGTATTGACTTTACCTCTTTCTTCTCTCGCCGTCGGTTGGTGTCTTTCTCTAAAGGACGTGTTCGTACTCCGTCGTCATTCTTCACGCGTGACTCATCCCCCGAGAGTGTTTCTCTAGTATCACAATCCAGCACAACCACAATTTATGTCCTCTTCTCTCGAGTGTCTTAGCGTTCCTTCTCATCTCCCTCTCTAGTAAGGTTTATATGTACTTTGTTAAAATGAAGAAATCAATCTACTCAACAATTCCACTTCAGATAACTTCGTTTTTGAGAAAACTCGACAATCAAACTTAATCGACAAACGCCACAATCGCGAGATTTGTGCTCCTCGATACCAAATCAATCAACGGCTATCCCCGGTTTGTCATAATAATGGAGTAGTACGGTACGGCGTGACATCAGTGGGGAATGTTTGCCCACCGTAATTGACATGTTTGTAAATGAGGTCCAGAATGGTAGATCAACAAACATTAAAAACTCCGATGACTGTTTATAATATTGAACTCAAATTTACCCTTGCTTCAAGTTAAGCGCCGAGATCTGCAAAAGTAACACCACAGACTGTAAATGTTCGGGGTCCAATTTATCTAATGTATTCACTTTGAAGAGTCACCTTGGGAACAAACGTGGCTAAACACGTGCTTATTCTTTAGGGTGGAGTGATTTTGTATCAAACTGGTTCTGATGAGAGTGTATCAAATCCAAAGTGTCTGTTCAAACATAAGTTCGAGTGGTAATACTAATACAACTGAGGTGTGGCCTAATCTTTGACACTCATCTAGTCACAGGAATTCAGCCTCAATTAGTTTCTTGTGTGTCACCTTCTCAGTATTCGCGAACGCTCAAACGAGTGCCGCAAACAGTTCTTATCTTTCTCACACTTCTCATCTACATCAGCACATCACATGCGCACTTCTCTATCTACATACACCACCGAACCTCCACTATCACTTCCATCATTTCCTATCTTGGGGTTGACCTCTTGCGCTTTCTCTCCGAGCCTATCTCAACAGATTCTATATGCCTCAACTCTCTTCTCATTCGCGATTGCGCCCCAGATCAAACTACCTGCAGTTTCAGTACTCAACAACACGTATCCTCTCAATTTAAACACTACTTGGGTCTTGCTAAAATGAGTTGAGATGGCCTCCATCCTTTGCTTCAAGAAACTTTTGAAGCCTTTCTTTTACTTCATAATCAGCATTAAAATAACCAAATTCACATACACAAAAACAAAGTATCATCCATACACTAACGATGAACATTACTCCGGCGGATATCGACTATAAATTCGGAAAAGCTCAAAAATAATGGTCTTCCAAATGCCTTCTTCAATGCATAGTTTCGAGATCAAAGAAATATTCCTCAATGGTGAGCAACAATTGTGCAATGTACTTCTTTTGAACCGAATTCAAAACTTGTCTTAAAAGTCACCTCCTCTCTAGGGTTTGAACCAAGACTTTTAAATTTGCAACGATACCGACTTATTCTTGCCCGCAAAAGTCATGTGATTGATTCAGTGTCATTCATCTTTGAACATCATCTGAGTTCGTATATCCTCTCAAAATTGCAATCTTAGCCTTTTGCACAACCCTGTCTTCGGCTCCCAATAGAACCAGAACCTTGAAGGATTCCCAAATCATCTTTTGCATTCTTGTGATTAGAAAAATGATAATCTACCGAAACCGATTTGATACCGAGTTACACGTCCCTGCAGTCGATTGCTTTGCTTTAGGCTCATACTGAGTTTTTGGCTTCACCAAAACCGTTTTGATGTGTTTGTTGCCTCCATAATTACCACCTGATTTCTTTCGTTTCACTTCAATAAGACCTTCATCATCAGCCCTCGCCTTGCCTTTATCCATTCACTTCTCCACTCGTTTAGGAGGACAATCATCGATAGAGTGACCCAATAACAAGCACGTACTACAACGAGGGGGTTTTCACTCGTATTCAACACAAATGGGTTCTTTCATGTATCTAGTTCCTTCAATGTTTGGAACAACCATTACCAGATTATCGCTTAAGTCATTACAAGGAATGATTTCAATCAAAATTCTTGCATAGGTGCTCCGGCCCCATGATTCCAAACGCATTGGGTTCGTATATGAGTCTAACATCATAGGGGTACCTAATTTCATGGAAACTAAGCTTAAACCTTCTTATGTGTATGCAACCAATGGGACATCATGAAATTTCACCCAAACAGGAACACGCACCAATTCTTCTTTAAGGAGGCTCACTGAGGGCTACAATTTGTTGAGAAAAATGGGGATTTCATAAATCACCCAAGGACCTAAATTAACCGGAGTAGGAGAACTATGACCCGTGGTAGTTGTAGGATTTACACTTAACCCATTACTAGTATTAGTTGCCGCATGAGTAACCTCAGTAGTATTCCTAGTTGTGACCTCAGTAGGTGTCATCGTGAGGGTAGCGGTAGGATTATATCCATCCGTAAGAACAATCCCCTCATTTTCTGTATTCCCCTTAACAGCCGGTTTCTCATCAGCGGCATTAGCTTTCTTTGTTTTCTTCTTTTCACCTCCTCTACCCTAATCCAAAAACCCCACCTTCATCATCAAACTATATGAATACTTCTAATTAGTCATCAAACACAATTCAGTAGCAATTATGATAATAGTAAGCACTTAAAGTGTTTGGAATAATTAAAGCCCAGTGAGCAGTGCTTTAGCCGAAACCCTAATCAGAAAAGCAAAAACTCAAACGAAACACTAAAAGTTGAAGACAAACTCGAATAAAAAATCGTTATGTTATTGTGAGAAGAAAAAAAACAAAATCTGTAATCGAATTAGAAAGGGATTAGTGTCGTTTGAATTAAAGTCGATTGAAAAATCAAAGGTTGTAAGCGTTTCATTTTTCTTTTTGTTCTCCAAAGGGAACGTGGGTCGTTTTTTTTTGTTTTTTAATTATTTTTATTATTTTTTAATATTTTTTTATTTCTTTAATTCTTTTACTTACAATGTTTCTCGTCAGTCGCGCACCTTGTCGTCTATTCTTAATAAAAGGCAACTTTCTAAAAAAAAGACAAGTTCTGTAATCAATATCAAAAACAACCAAGAACAACAGATATGCACTCAACCAACATCCCCACATGCTATTTTATTAATGAATAATACAAAAAGATTAATCTCCAAATGGGTGCTAACCAAACAATACAAAAGACAATAGTTAGTCCCCACTAGGTCGATCCTAACAGACCTCACTACAATCACTTAACACTCGGTAATCAACAAGATCAAATAAAGAGATCGATCTTGCTATACACCAGAAGTAACAGCTGATATCAAAGATTGATATCAAGAAGAGAATAGACTAAGATGATTTTGAGAAATAGAGAGAAATAAACGAAAACACACAGATCTATCTAACCCTAAACCTGAACAAGAGCTTAAATAGCTTAATGTTCAGGTTTAGTCCTTGATCTTTGAATCTTCTCTAAAACTGGATCAAAGTTTCAACTCTTCATATTTGGCAAAACTGGTTGCTCACTTTGAGTTTGACTAAGACTTGACTTGTATTCTTGAACACCCTCCTTTAAACCAAATGTGAGACATCTTCTTATAACATCACTTCCAGAATAAATACATGCAAACATATCAAACATTCCTAACTTTTAGCAAGACAATACACGATGCACAACTCCTAGACACTTAGTGAAAATATCTGCAACTTTATGAATCTTTATAGTTTTGATGATTCCTGCAGAGACATTTTCCCTTACAAAGTGAACATCAATTTCAAAATGCTTAGATTTCTCATGAAACATAGGATTAGCTGCTACCTGAATACGAGAACTATTATCATAATGTAACTCAACAGGATACAAGGTTGAAACATTATGACTACATAACAGATTACTAACCCAAATAACTTCACAAGTAGCTGAGGCCATACTCCTGTATTCAGCCTAAGTTGAACTTTTAGACAGAGTGGTCCGTTTCTTACTTAGCCAAGAAACCAAAGTTTTTCCCAAGTACACACAAAAACTGTTGGTGACTGGATAAGGAAATAACATATTATGAACAATTAAACGCGGCAGATAAATCACCAATCACGGATCCATAGAGTCATATGATTAATCAAATAAATAACAACGATTATTACCTTTGCAGCATGATCAGTAGAATCAAAGAACAACCTTCTCTTGTACACGATCTATCCAAGAAACCAAGTGACCAAAGTAGATCACCTCTATGAATATCCACACTACACTTCACCGTATACCTCTTGGATGCTAGTCCTTAAACCCGTAACCTTGGATTATACTTTGAATGAACAAGAATCAAAGTGATTGATTAAGAAAACAAAAACCCTAGGTTTATGTTTGTATTTGTGCCGTGAGTTATATAGAGGAGAAGGGAGAGGAGGATTTTTGGTAAGTTGTTATATCATAATTACAAGATTTGACCAAATAAATTGGTACTTATCAAGAATCAAATCTCCCCTCTTTTCACTCCTTAAGGCCGGCCACCATAAGGCCCAAAATGAGCTTAGTTAATTAGAAGCCCTATATTTATCCCGCGTTACGTAGCTTATTATATACCGTAAATACAATAATCACGATATATAAAGTGGTACCTTAGTGTATATGTGTGTGACCACATAGGCTCACATGTGTCCAGCCGTATATTATTTATTATGACATGAGCATACTCCAACAAAAACCAGTAACTAAGTTTCTAGTTTTAGGGCATTTGGTCCAATCAGTATCAGAAAACACTTTTAATTTTAAATCAAAATCTTTATCAAACTGATTACCTAACCCAGGAGATCCTTTAAGATATCTCAAGACTCTAAGTGCGGCTTTCATATGAGACTGTAAGGGACTATGCATGTGCTGACTTAGGCAATTGACAACGTAACTCCCTATGCCAGGTCGAGGATGAGCCAAGCCGAACAGGGTAGCCAGGGCCGGCCGGGCCGTGTGCCCGCCGCCAAAAATTACGTCCGCGCCCCTAAGGCCACGCCAGAGGCAGCCGATTAGGCACCCAAGGAGACCGCGGCACTGTGCCATGGCCGGAGGCTCGCAGGAATCCAAAGGCCGCCGAAGCCAACAATTCGAACGGGCTGGGCGGCTCTGCCGTGTCGGAGTGGGGCCACCATAAGGCCCAAAATGAGCTTATTAAATTAGAAGACCCTATAATTATACCCGCGTTAACTATCGTATAAAATATACCGTAAATACAATAACTCACGATATATAAAGTTGTACCTTAGTTGTATATGTTTTGTGACCTACATTGCTCACATGTGTCCAGCCGTATATTATTTAAAATAAAGGTTGAATAAACCAACCCCCCCCCCCCCCACACCCCCAATGGAAAAAAGGCCCACCCCAAAAATAATGAAAAAACACCACCCCCCCCACCTTCCCAATTACCCCCCCCCCCAAAACACTCAAAAACAAAAAAAAACCCATTAAAAAAGAAATTAAGAAAAACCTAGAATTTCTAGTTTTACGGGATCGAATTGGTCCAATCAGACAGAAAACACTTTTAAATTTTTAATTTCAAAATCTATAACAAACCCTGATTAACCTAACGCCAGGATAAACCTTTAAGATGTGTATCTCAATACTCTAAGTGCTTGGGCCATTATTCCTCCCCCCCCCCCCAACACCCCACCCCGCCCCCCCACCACCAAAATATGAGACTGTAAGGGACTATGCATGTGCTGACTTAGGCAATTGACAACGTAACTGATATATGGTCTTGTATTTGTAAGATAGATAAGTTTGCCAGCCTGATAATTTTTAAAATTTTGAAAAATTTATCACTTTCAGTTTCAATATGGTTTAACACATACAGCCTATTCTATCTGGCAAAGGTGTGAAATACAAAAAAAATCGTAAAAATGTTATTTCTATTTTACGATCTTTGTCTGTTTTGTGGGGGGGTGGGAGGTATAGGGAATAGGGTTGGTGGAGGCGATAACGAATCATAAAATTATAGAAGTAGAAAATATAATGCGTAAGTTATATACAAACAGTTTTTCTAACTTATTTTATCTATCACACATCATAATTACATATTATACAAAGTTACTTATACTTTAATTTTTTTAAGTTATGTAAAGTATATTTATATTTTTACATCATGCATGACATCAACATGATCTTTTCATATCTTAACCAAATCTTACAAGATTACACAAAATCTTGGAAGATTACATAAGATTTTGAGAGATTTGACCTTCAAAATTTGGATTTACACTGTTAGTTACCCGGTTCCCTGGGTTTACACTGGCCGGAACCTTTTCAGGAAGGTCCCGCCGGAACCGATGAACAGTGCAAGTTTTTTGCCTATAAATAGCAAGTCATTTCTTATGTTTTACTCACCCATTCCTCTTACATCTCTCTTATAATCTCATATCCAACAAAAACCAGTAACTAAGTTTATTATTTTTGGGGCATTTGTGTCCAGCCGTATATTATTTATTATGACATGAGCATACTCCAACAAAAACCAGTAACTAAGTTTCTAGTTTTAGGGCA
>BQNB010123898.1:2301-20023 GCA_026074375.1 Tanacetum coccineum
TGAAAAAATAAGGTCCGAATGAGGTTGTTGATAGTGCGTATCATTCTTTCAGACTTACCATTTTGTTGTGAGGTTTTTGGACAAGAGAATCGATAATGAATACCTTTAGAGGCAAACAAGGTATGTAAGGTGGTATGTGCTTAATTACACATACCTTTTACCTTTAAAAACAAGCTAAAATAACCAAAAACGGACTTAAAATACCAAAGATACGCTTGTTTTGCTAATTGTATTGTACAGGAACGGATAACCAAGAAAAGGACGAAAAACAAAGCCAAAACGACAAAACTGGACTCGGAATGGAAAAGACTGTGAAAGACAAAGCCAAATCAAAGCAGAAAAGTCAACTGGTCAAAGTCAAAGTCAATCAAAGTCAACCCCGGGGCCAAAGTCAAAGAAATATAAGTTTAGGGGCTGAAATTGCCAAACCCTAAACTTATATAAAAAGAAGAAAAGAGGAAAAGAAAAGAGAAGGGTTAATTTTGCAATTTGCTCAAAGTAACAAGTAGGGGGGCAAAACTGCCAACCCCCCTAACTTGTACACCAAAGGGACGATGGATGCAAAGAGTTGTATAACTCTTGGGGACTTGTTTTGCCAAGTCCCCAAAAGTTATTTAACCACAAGGACCAACTGTGTAATGAAAGTATTAACCTTGAAGGGCCATTTTTGCCAAAGAGTGAAACACACACTCTGTTACAACTCTCAACGCCTTTTCCCGCCTCTTTTTCCCTCTCAAACACACTCACGGGTGTTTGCACCCGTTTTTACCCCATGAATCTTCATCCCCTCCATGGATAAACATCTCCCCCCTCCTCCACTACCTTTCCCAGCAACATATGTGCCAACTTGGCAATCCCACACCCCCCAAGACCAAAGTCGACGGCTTAGATTGATTTTCAAGATTGAAGGGCCAAGATTAAGGGCTTTAAACCTCTCACAAAACAAACACACCTGTGTTTGTGTGTCTACAAACAAGCACAACAAGAAGAGAAAGAAAAAGAAGACCTAGTGTAGATTTTCGGCTATAAATAAGCCTTGTAAGCCATTGTGGCAAATATTCAGTTTTATTCCAAGTTTAAGCAAGTTTTTAATTAAGTTTTATGTCGTTTTTATTATAGTTTAAAGTGTTTTAAAGTTAATGTCTTTTATGCATTTGTAATTCTCAAATTTTAATGAAAAATTAAGCTACTTTGACTCAATAAGCTCTCAATAAGCTCATTAAAGCTTATTCTTGTTAATAAGCTCTAATTCAGCTTAAAGCTTGTTATAAGCTCTTTAATTCTGTTTTTATTTAAATTTAGTTCATAAATGGTCCTTTGAGTGTGATTTTGGAAGCATTTGGAGAAATAAGCTCATATAAGCTTATTGAGCTTATTGCTCAGGGAATAGAGGCAAGGGCCATTAGGACAGGTTTCTTAGGCCACTCACTCAGAAAGAGTGGCCTTGGTTCTGAGACAACAAAAATCCAAGGTTTCATTTTCTAAATTTCATTCTAGCTTAATTTCTAGCTTAAGTCACTAGCTTATTTGCTTTCAACATTTGTTAACCTATTAGTTTAGGCTTATTAGTTAGCTGTTTTTAAGTCTTTAGTGCATGATCTTGTGTTATACTAGCTTATCTCTCAAATTCTGTCATAATAGTGTAATAAGCTAGCTGAGAAACTAGCTTATTTTCCTTAATAAGCTAGTATTTTTAGTTTTAAAATAGCTTAAATAGGTTAAAATAAGTAGAAGTAGATAAAAGGTTTTTTAAGTTTTAGCTTAAAAATGGATTTTAATCCCACTTTGGTTTGACAGTTTTGAAATAAAGGGGTGTTTGGCACAAGACCAAAACGGGTCAAAAAGGGTTTTGGCATGGGTTATGGTTACTTGGTCAATTTAAGCACAAGTTTTAAGTCACTCTTGAGCTGTTTTTAAAACATTTTTGGTTGAAAAATTGTTTTCCTAGGTTTTCTAAAACCTCTTTTGAAACTGTTAAGTTTTTAAGAATCCCACAAGTGCTTATTTGATTAAGCACTTGTGGTTTGAGTTGTACATCAAAAAAGTGTGTGATTTGTGTGTTAAAAGAGGGCTGTCACAAGCTCTTTGTCCTTTTGACTTTGTGGGTCAAATTCACTTAAACATTTCTGTCACAGTTTGTAAAAAATCCAAACACCTTTTTCATAATCAAAATTAAGCAAGTAAAATGAATTTTCAAAAGCTCAAAATTGGTGCACAAGCCTCTTGGCTATAGCACTCAATCTGTTTGAGCTTATTTGTACTTTTAGAGCTTATTTGACAGCTTAAAATAAGCTGTCAAATAAGCCCTTGAGCCTTGCCTTAAAGCTCCCCTGGTGCAAAGGGGGAACTTTAGGCTTATTGTTCTCAGCCTTTAAGCCAACTTAAGCCCAAGTATTTGGCTTATTTTAAGAGCTTATAAGCCCTAGTATAAGTCCTCAAAGTTTCAGCCCTTGATAAGCTTATTTGGTTGCTTATTTTTAAGCCCAAAGATAGCCTCATTGGTTGCTTATTTTTTAAGCCCAAAAGATGCCCATTGGCTGTTTACACCATTACACCAACAGTACAATCACACCCAAGTTAGTACTGTTGTGGGTTTAAATCCACATTTTCTGGCTTATTTTTGAGCTTATTCCATAAGCTCAAATTGCTTTCCCTCTTAGCATTTAAGTAGTTTTAAAAAGTTGTTAAGCTTATTTTTTCCTTTTTCTAGCTTATATTGCCAAAGTAACTTTGTAAAATTTTTAGCTTTTATTTAGCTTATTTTTTCAGTTTCTGTCACTTAAGCACTTTCAACAACTTTATTTAGTTAGGCTTTTCCTTTCCCTTATAGCTTCTTTAAGTTAGTTTAAGCCCTTTTTTGCTTATTTTATTCCTAAGCTTAGCTTATTCAACCATAAAACTTTAGAAAATTTAGCCTTTTATAAGCCATTTTAGCCTGCTTCGACATTTAAGCTTATTTTAAAGCTTAATTCTTTTTGACAAAGTCAAAAGTGTCTTTTTTAAAAGTTGTTTAAATATAAGCTGATTCCTTTAACTTTCATGTTTTAAGTTTTCGCTAAAAATCACTTTTTAATAAGCCAAAAAAATAAGCCATGTCGTAGGGTCTGTTTTGTCACTTTTTCATAGTGTAGGGTTACCTATTTTCATTGTAGTGTAAATTCTAGAAATTTTGCCCGCCTACCTTTTAGTTTCATTTCTTACAATTTCTACCCTAGAGTTTAAAAAAAAAAAAAAGGGGAAGATACTTGGTCCGGGTGAGCAAGACTCGAACCCGGGACCAAGCAATACATCCCCTTTATCCCACACACACTTAACCACTGCGCCCTTGGGTCTTTTTCGTTATAGACTCAAGGGCAAACATATTTATACACATTTTGCCCTCATAAGCCCATAAGCTGTGTAAGCTTATTTCGGGGCTTATTGTATAAGCTGTGGTGTGTCTTGTATTTTTCGTAGGTACCTTATAGGGTCTAGTATTTTGTGTAAATTTTTCAGAATTTTTTGTAAACGTTTAATATTTTTTATAATTTAGTTTAGATAAAAGTTTATTTAATTCATAAAAAATACAAAAATTATCAAAAAAATATTTTGCTTTTTTAGAAAATTTTCTTTTGTCATCTAGTTTGTAGGAAAAATATAAAATTTTTCGTAGGGTCATTTTTATAACTTTTCATCTTTTAAAGAACGGGTCCGGGTACGGGTTTTTGTTTTGACTCGTTTTTGGGTCAAACGAACTCCGTTTTCGGTCTAGTCTTTTTCATTCTTCGTTATTTGGTCCATAGAGACTTCCCAACCTCTTTCCTTCCTCCAAACTTCAAAATCTTCGATCGTATTCGATGTTAACCATTCCATCCTCGTTGGGATTTACGACCCGGGAAAGCCTATACTACTATCCCGGTAAGCAATACTCTGTTTTTGTGACTATTCTTACTATATATTTATATTTTATTATTATTAATATATATTTAAGGTGTAGTCAGTACGTATCAATTTTTGCGCCAGCTGGCCACGGGAGGCTGTGCAAACCGTTTATCTTTACATTGACCATCTGTTTTTTGAAACTGTGAATATTTTCTTTTATTATAAAAATATAAAAGTACAAAAATATTTTTCATTTTCTTTTTAGTATAATTATCAGTATAAAAACCAAAGAAAAATCAAAAATATAAAAACATTGTCCATAAAAAAGAAAATAAAATTCAACAAATGGTAAAAAAATACCAAAATATAATATTTCTCAACAGAAGTATTATCAATAATAAGTTCCGGTGCACATGTGTTTCCAAACTCGTACAAAAGATTAAAAACTGCCTTTTGTGTCGCTTACGACGAACCTCACCTAAAAAATTAACAAACTATAAAGTGGGTATAAAGGAGTTGTTCCTAGGAACACAACCCAAAGGAGAAAATAAGCTTTCGCTGCTATTCCTACTCCCCTCCTATCCCTCACACTGATGATGTATATCTTTTTGAGAGCTACCGTGAAGTAAGCTGATTATTGGTTAAGTTGTCTTAGTCCTCATTTCCGTTAAAATCAATTGTGAATTAATCTTTAAAAACCAAAAAATTTAGTGTAAATTTTCTTTTGTACTTCTATTTGTGCAAAGAAAAAAGCATACTCGTTCCAAGCCCTAAGACGTCGACAACCACAAGTTTCGACAAACTTCGTTGAATCTCTAATCTTGAGAAACCTGATAATCCTCCCATAGTTTTACGATTGCCGATAATCGTTCAATGGCGCAATTGCTCAAAGCACCCACCGAGGGTTACGAGGATACATAGTTTATTCCCTTGAAATCCCCGCGAATAACTTTGAGATCAAAGCCATGGTCTTCTGAATCTTGTCCAAAACAAGCAATTTTTGGCAATGATAAAGAAACCCACATGCGCACATCCGTTATTTCAACAAGATCAATTCTACAGCAGATTCCGAACGTACCTAATACGTCGTAAAGCTTATGCTTTTTCCGTTTCTCATCGACAAAGGGCATCCCGATTTGGCTAGAAAAAGAACCCCTCGTCGATTGAAACATGGGGATGATCTTGTTTTCGAAATTTATTAAAACAAATTCTTCCCTCCCTCTAAAACGACAAATCCAGAAATGAAATCACGAGATTTCAGCAAAAGATTGATGAACGTATTTATGAGCTAGGGATTCGTTCAATGATCTTTTAAAGGGAAATGCCCTCATTATGATGTTTTCAGAAATTGTCATCAACTCGATACATTCTGATAATGCCCAAATTCAAAATGATCACGATTCATTGAACTCAGCTGCAGGTGTAACTTCTTAACAAAATGCCCAGAAAGTTTAAAAATTATCGAGAGCAAGTTCTAAGGTACTCATCAATAAAACAAGCTGTTGTAGCTAAAATAAAGTACAAGTTCTTCCACCCAACATCTCATCTGAAGTTGCTGAACTCAAAGACATGGATCGGGGCATTAATTCCTCGATAGAAAGAACCAAACCCCAAGCTTCCGCGCACCCGTAAAAGCGTTGACAAAGTTGTAATCTTTGGATGTCATTCTTATCAAAACTGTCCAGCCACTAACAGCAACATGTACCATACAACCATTCAAGAGTATGTGTCCCACAGGCCCGCAGCGCCAATTTACAACCCAAGCTTAAGGCTGGTTATCTACTCCGATGGACTCAAATGCCAAAGTCGACCATCCCCCCTTGTTTTACCCTCCTGTTCAGAATCCTCAGCGAATAGACAAAACAAATTTTAATCGAGGAAAAAACTTCAATCAAAACAAGGAAACTATTTCAACCAAGGTCAGATTTATCGACCTCCGGTTCATCAACCAGTAGTTAATCAACCAGTAGCTCATCAAGGACCTGCTCCCAGACACACGGTGTGTCAAGAACAATTAAAGATATGTCACAGCCAATGATGCAGTGTTGAGAAACATCAAAACCAAGGTCAAAACCTGCAATCCCAAATGGAAAATTTTGACTGACATGCTTTCAAAATTTGTTACTGCTAATACAGCTTCTACTTCCATCCGTTTCTTGGAACTCTTCCTTAAACACTATTACCAACCCTAAGGAAGATTTAAAAGGCATCACTACCCGAAGTGGTGTTACCATCCAAGGACCGAAAGCATTTAATCATGACACCGAGGTGACAAAGGACAAGATGCCTCCTGCTAATAACGGAAGCACCGAAGACGTCCAACCTCCTGTTGTTCAAATTCAATCTCGTAATCCAAATCCTGAGCCCAATATTGCTCCTGTTGTGACTCCAGCATCAATTCCATTTCCATCACGAAGAAATGATGAAAAGCGCAAGGAAAAAGCTAACGACCAAATCGAGAAATTTTATGAAATCTTTAGAGATTTAAGTTTCGAGATTAGCTTTAAACTTCTGACGCTTTATGCATCATGCCTAAATTTGCTTCGACTTTAAAAACCTTGATTGGAAACAAGGAAAAACTAAGCGAATTGGCAAGAACTCCTTTGAATGAGAACTGTTCAGCGGTCATCCTCAACAAGTTACCAAAGAAACTGGAAGACCCTGGGCCGATTTCTGATTCCATGCGAATACGGGATTACCTACATGCAACGCATTGCCGATCTTGGTGCGACATTAATCCATAGCCTTATTCTGCTGGAAAGATCTCGCTCTTCCCTAACTAACCCCAACTTTGCCATGACGTTAAAAAACTAGCAATCGTTCAATCACTGAACCAATCGGTATTGCTAAAGACGTCCGTCTAATGGTGGGAAAGTTCCAATTTCTAGCAGATTTCGTGGTCGTTGATTTTGAACCAGACCCCCGAGTACCTTTGAATCTCGTGCGTATGTTTCTAAAAACAAGTCATGCTTTGATAGATGTTTATGGGAGGATAGATTACCCTTCGTGTTGGCAGGAAGGCCAACAGCATTCAACTGGACCAGACTTCAAATACACAGCTGATTACGACAAATGACGAAACAAAATCCGACGTCATCGAAATGCTTGTGATGAGTATTCTCAAGAGTCCTAGGATTTTCAAAACGTGATCCAGTGGCAATCCCACCTCCATATTTTGACCTATTGTTTTCCACTGCTTCTCCACACTCACTCATCGGGGACAGTTGACTTTCTCTTATTGAAGAATAGATACGTTTCTTGCTCTAGAAGATGATCCAACTTCATCTGAAGTTGATCCAACTTATCAGGATCCTGAGGGGGACATCCTGATCTAAAGAAGCAATTTTAAACATGAACCACCACCCCGCCCTCCCCAATCATGAACAATATAGGCCTGAGGGTAGAAAGAACTCAAACTTCTGTGAAGCTAAAACCGTGAACCTTCCATATAATGAACCTCCCGAGGGAACTCAAGGAACGCCACTCCATCTTGGAATACGCATTTTTAGAAGGTGACGCCAAGTTTGCCTTTCATAATTGCTAAAGACTTAAAAGAAGATGAAAAGCAGCCCATCTGAAGGTATCTAAGTCCCCAAGCGAGCCATCGCTTGAAGACTCACCTATATAAAGGGTGTTAGCCCGAATTTTGTACTCACAAAATGCTAATGAAAGAGACTATGAACCATCGGTGCAAATCAAAGAACGGGTATAACCCAAAAATCCACGCGTTTCAAAGGAGGTTGAAAAAACTTCCTTGACGGCTGGATGATTTACCCCATCTCTTACAGCCCTTAGGTAAGCCCTGGTAACATTGGTACCTAAAAAAGGAGGTAGACTGTCATCACAAAAGAATAGAGATGAGCTAATCCTACCGATTGGTCACTGGATGGCGAGGAATTTATGACTACAGAAAGCCACTTAATGAAGCCCACCCGAAAGATCACTCCCTTACCATTCATGGACCAAAGGCGCGAGAGACTAGCAGAAACGCATAACTACTGTTTACCTCGATGGCTTCTCGGTTACTTTTCAGATCCAATTGAAGCCAAAAGATTCTAAGAAAAGACAACATTCACATATGCCCCATTGGATAGTTAAAGCCCATAACGAACTTTTGCTTATCGTCGCATGCCCTTTGGGCTATGCAATGCTCCTGGCACTTTCCAAGAAGTATGAAATGGCAATCTTCCACGAAGATGATTGAAAAAAAACGATGGAAGTATTTATGGAATGAACTTTTCGGACCTATGGAGACATCTTTTTCTACGTGCCTAACCCATTTAGTAAAAAATGTTTGAAGCGGGTGTGAAGACACCAATTTAATCTTTTAAACTAGGAAAAAGAGCCATTTTCAAGGTAAAGGAAGGCTTGTCTCGGACAAAAAAATTTTCTAGTCGGGACTTGAGGTTGATAGAGCTAAAGGTCGAAGTAAAGATAAACCCCTCATACCGACTTCCTATCAAAGTTTCCGTAAGTTTCCTTGTGGCACAGCCAGTTTTTTAACCGGCGATTCTTTCAGGACTTCTCAAAAATTGCCACGTCCTATACATCATGTTGCTTGAAAAAGAGACTCCGTTTGTCTTTTTCTGAAAGTTGTTCGATTCCTTTAACACACTCAAATGAAGATTGACTGAGGCAGCTACGATCTAAAGGCTCCCGACAGGGACTATGCCTTTTGAACTGATGTGCGATGCTAAGCGATTTTCGCAATGAGCAGTCCTCGGCAAAGAAAAAAACACGCATTTTCAACCTATACACTATGCTAGCAAGACTATGAACGAGCTCAAAACTCCTACCCTAACTACAGAAAAAGAAATACTTCTGAGTGTAAAGCCTGAGAATTTCTTTCATATCTTGTCATGTCCAAAAGCATAGTGTATACTGATCACTCTGCCATCAAGTATCTCTTTGCCAAAAAGATGCTAAGGCAAGACTCATGCGGTGGAATCTATTGCACCAAGAATTTGATATTGGAAATTCTAGACAAAACAGAGCGAGAATCTCGCCATGCCGATCATCTGTCCAGACTAAAAACCGCATCAAGACAAACTCGAGAACAAAGACATCAATGAAGCCTTTCTCTCGAGACTCTTTGTTCGATTGCTCTTCAAGATCAAAGTACCACCATGGTTTGCAAGACTTTTGGCAAATTACCATGCGGGGAAATTTGTTATCAAAGGAATGACATCCCAACAAAAAAATAAATTCTTCAAGGATGTCAAGCATTATTTCTGGGATGATCCTTTCCTGTTTAAGATCTGTGCTGAGCAAAGTGATAGACTTGTTTTTCCGGGCAAGAAGCTTTTAGACATTCTCAAGCTTGCCACAGTGACCCTACTAGGACACTATGGGCCAATTACAGACAGCAGAAAAATTGATTCAGATTCTATTGGCCCACCATCTACAAGGATGCCCATGACTTTGTTACCCATATGTGACATTGTCAACGTCAAGAAAAATTACGCCACGTGATGATATTCCACAAAACTCCATCCAATTTTGCGAAACTTTGACATCTGGGCATTGATTTAGGGGCCGTTTCCGTCTTCAAGAGGGAACAAGTACATACTCGTGCTGTTGACTATATTGTCAAAATGGGTGAAGCAAAAGCGCTCCCCACCAATAATGCCCGAGTTGTTTGTAAATTTATGAAAACACCTCTGTTCACTCATTTGGTGCACCCCGAGCTATCGATGAAGTGATCGCGAAAACACATCTGCAATGACCAATTTACAAAGGTCATGCTTAATATGGAGTCACTCATCGTCTCTCCACCGCATATCACCCACAAACAATGGTCATTGAGTGTCAAATCATCTGGTTTAAAAGCGTTATTCTTGAGAGAACGTGGAGAAAATCCGCCTCCTCCTGGTCGGACAAGCTAGTAGCTTTATAATGGGCCTTCCGCACAGCTTACAAATACACCCATCGGTTACTCCATATAAGCAGTGTACGGAAGCATGTCATCTACCGGTCGAGCAGAGCACAAAGCCTACTGTGCTCTCAAGCATACCAATTTTGATATTCAACTGCGGGTGATCACAGAAAGTTCAACTGATGACTAAATGAACTTCGTGATCAGCCCTACGAGAACCTCTATCATTGATCTAGTAAAGAGAAAACCAAGTGATACCGATCTAAAGTTCAAAAAACCCGCGTTTCAAACGTTGGTGACCGTAGTCCTCCTCTCATCTAGACTAAAGAATTTTTCTTGCAAAATTGAAATCCGTGGTCTGGAACCATTCACCGTTTTCCAAGTTTTTCTTATTGTCACCGCGAGCTTCCCAAAAAAACTCCGGGGCCCAACTTTAAAGTGAATGGTCATCCGTAATCAAACATTACTGTGGAGGGGACTACCAACCGAGGTTTCCAATCTCCCAAACGTTCACCCATGGACCAATAAAAACGGAGACGGTCAAGCGTCGACACTAAACAAGCGCTTCGAGGGAGGGCTCCCCAGCTTATCCAATATCATTTTCTTTCTTTTTTGTTAATAAGTGTTTGTTGTTGTGAGAAGGCTTTCATTTTTCCATTACCTGTGTTTTGTCCATGTTTTGTGTGCTTTGTATTGTATGTCCAGGTATTCCCGGATTGTGAAGGCTCTCGATTCTGTCATTTTTAACTCGAGCTTCACATCCTCAGCTTCATTTTGGGAATTCAGTATCCAAATCTAATCGACTAACGTTTTATCTTTTGGCACACTTCATAAACGGCCTTAGATTTACGTAGGAACCCCTTTGAAACATCGAGGACGATGTTTAGTTCTAGTATGGGGAATCTCGATTTGATTTTTGCCGTCTCGCAGCCTTGTTTATCACGCAATCCCGTTTACCAAACGACCGAAATTTTGCAAACATACCAAAAAAAGAAAAAAAAATTTAAATTTCAAAAATACAATAAGTGTTTTGTCACAGTTTTGACTTTCCTAATGGGTAGAATGAGAATAATTTTTGACTCGATCGGCGCCGTTTTGACCCTACTATTCCTCAACTTACCACTGTAGCTAACTTTTCACAATCGATGCTCGAATTTTAATAAGGTAAGAACAAGAATGATTAAGGTTAAGATATTTTTATGTGCTAGCAAGATTCTTTTAAAACTTATATGAGTAACTTTGGCTATTTTCTCACCATACTTCTAATATCCGCCTAACATACGTAACCCAATTCATCAACTAATTCAATCGATGTTGTTAGAAAAGCATCAAATTTTTGTATCTTGATTCTTTAAAAACGAGATTATTCGGTCTTAAAATCGAAAAGTTAAGAATGCCAAAGAAGCATGAATTGAAGTATGAATGCAAAATGCATGAATATTGAAAAATTTTGCCAATCGAAGCCATACATTTTGATTATAGAGCAATGTAAAAGATGTGTCGTGATATCCCACTCCGCTAAACCACAGTGGGGATCAAAACAAGATATTCTTTACATCTATGAATTTGTGTGTTAATGATATCTACTCACCAGGAAGCAGAGGACTAGGTGAGGTTTCAAACTAACACTTATCCCTTAGCCATATTAGTAGAAGGTGTTGTCGTGATTTCCCCACTACGCTAGCAACGGGTGGTTTTCCAAAACTCAGAACATCGGTCGTTTGTTGTGATATCCTACTAGGGAACGAGGCCGGAGGTAGTGTTCAAACTAAACAACGCATCCTCTGAGCTCTTTAGAACTTATGAGTATAATGATGAGATTTTGCAAAAAGTTCTACATTAAAAGTCTCGTTCTTTAAAATCAAGTTACAAGTCCTAATAATTTGTGCTTTAAGTCATTATTCATCTGAAATACACTATAAAATAAGTTGAAATCTATGTATAGTTGAAATGACACACTCATTTAAACCATATATTCATGTTGGGAGTTTAAAAGTTCACAAGTCAAAAGTATGAGTACTTAGCAGTACCTTATATTGACAAATGATCTTGTTTAATTCCTGGTTTGGATCACTAGTGGAAAAAATCGGGGACGATGAATTTATCCGTCAGGACACTCCGAAATTATTTCTATGGTCGTTTCTCATTCTATATCCCATGTTAATAAATAAAGGAATCAAACAGTAGTCGAGAAAAGAAAAAGAAAAATCCAAAAATATTAGGGATAGTTAGTGACAAACTAAAAAATGGTAAAAACGGACTTGTCCCAAGCTAGTTGATTCTTTATTTCCCTTGACGAACACTTTGCTTAATTTTTCAAAGTTATTAAGTCAAGGGATTGAGATTCAAGTTTTCGTAAATGCTTGACTTCATTCATTGCTGATGACACGGCAATACCTTAGTATGGGGGATTTTGGTATGTGCTTAAATACACATACCTTTTACCTTTAAAAACAAGCTAAAATAATCAAAAACGGACTTAAAATGCCAAAGATATGCTTGTTTTGCTAATTGTATTGTGCAGGAACGGATAACCAAGAAAAGGACAAAAAACAAAACGACAAAACTGGACTCGGAATGGAAAAGACTGTGAAAGAAAAAAGCCAAATCAAAAGACCGGAAATCAATCCATCAAAAAGTCAACAGAAAAACAACTGTCAAAGTCAAAGTCAACCCAAGTCAACCCCTTTGTCAAAGTCAAAGAAATAAAATAGGGGCTAAATTGCCAAACCCTAAACGTTATACAAAAAGAAAAAAAAGAAAAAGAAAAAGAAAGGTTAATATTGCAATTTGGCTTAAATGTACACTAGTGCAAAACTGCAACCCCACCCTAACTTGTACGACCAAAAATGACGAAAATTTGCAAGGATTGAATAAACTCTTGGACTTGTTTTGCCAAGTCCCCAAAAGTTTTATTTAACCATAAGGACCAACTATAGTAATGAAGATTAAACCCTGAGGGCCAATTTTTGCCAAACCATAAACACACACTCTGTGTATACACCCCAAACCTTTTTTTCCCGCCCCTTTTCCCTCTCAAACACAACTCACGGAGTTTTGCACCTCCTTAACCACCCTAGTAAACCCAATTCCCTCCATGGTTATTCATCTCCCCCCCTCCTCCACTACTTTCCCAGCCACAAAATTGCCAACTGGCAATAGCCCACATCCCCCAAAAAAACCCCAAGACCCATTTCGACGGCTTAGATTGATTTTCAAGATTGAAGGGCCAAGATGAGAGCTTTAAACCTCTCACACAACAAACACACCTGTGTTTGTGTGTCTACAAACAAGCACAACAAGAAGAGAAAGAAAGAGAAGACCTAGTTTAAGTTTCGGCCATAAATAGCCTTGTAATCATGTGGCAAATATAGCTATTTAGTTTATTCCAGCTTAATTAAGTTTTTTAATCATTTTAGTTAATTTTTTATTGTCATTTAAAGTATTTTTAAGTTCACTCGATCCTTTATGCACTTGTAATTTTCCATTTTAATAAAAATTACGCCTTTTAACTCAATAAGCTCTCAATAAGCTAATTTAGCGTTATCCTTTTAATAAGCTTACAAATCTCCAGTTTAATCCTAGTTCAATGTCTTAAGTACTTTTTTTAAGTGAAATTATGTTCATTGATTGTGTATTTGGAGGAAGCTTTTGGAGAATTAAGCTACCAAAAAAGCTTATTGAGCTTATGCTCAGGTGGGTAAGGCTTTGGGAGCCATTAGAACAGGTTTCTAGCCACTCACTATCAGAAAGAAGGCCTTGGTTCTGAGACAACAAATCTCCCAAGGTTTCATTTTCTAATTTTCATTCTACTTAACTTCTAGCTTAATCTTAGCTTATTGCTTTATTTCTTTACAAATGCATAGTTTAAAGATTGATAGATAGCTTTTAATTTTTATTGCATATTTTTGTGTCACAAACATTAGCTATTTCTTTAAAACAGTCAAAAGTGTAATAAGCTACTAGAGAAACTACTTATTTAGCCTTAATAAGCTTAGTATTTTTTAGTTTTAAAATAGCTTAAATAGGTTAAAACTAGTAGGAGTAGATAAAAGATTTTTAAAGTTTTAGTTTAAAAATGGATTCTAAAACCATTTTGGTTTGACAGTTTTGAGATAAAGGGGTGTTTGGCACAGGACCAAAACGGGTCAAAAAGGGTTTTGGCATGGGTTAAGGTTACTTGGTCAATTTGAACACAAGTTTTAAGTCATTCTTAGGCTAGTTGATTAAAATATTTTTAGTTTGAAAAAATGCTTTCCAAGGTTTTCTCAAACCTCTTTTGAAACTGTTAAGGTTTTGAAAGAATCCCACAAGTGGCTGAATTGATTAAGCACTTGTGTTTAGAGTAAACAACACAAAAAATTTCGCATGTTGTGTTTAAAAAGGGGCTTGGTCCAAGCCCTTTGTCCTCTAACTTTGTGAGACACAATTTATCTCACAATTTTCAGTCAACAGTTTGTAAAAAGCCAAAAACATCCTTTTCACACCACCAAAAATAAGCAATAAAAATGCTTTTTACAAAGTCCAAAATGGTGCACAAGTCCCTTAGTAGAGTACATCAATCTGTTTAATCCTTGTTTTTGCTTTAGAGCTTATTTGACAGCTTAAAATAAGCTGTCAAATAAGCCCTTGAGCTTTGCCATTAAAGTTCCCCTGGTGCAAAAGGGGGACTTTAGGCCTATTGATCTCAGCCCTTTAACCAACTTAAGCCAAGTATTTAGGCTTATTTTAAGAGCTTATAAGCCCTAGTATAAGTCTTCAAAGTTTCAGCCCTTGATAAGCTTATTTGGTTGCTTATTTTTAAGCCCAAAGATGCCCTTTGGCTGTTTACACCAACAGTACTAACACCCAAGTTAGTACTGTTGTGGGGTTTAAGCCACACTTTGCTATTAGCTTCATCGCATACGCGTCAAACTGTTTTCCCTCAAAATTGTTTTTTGTTTCTAGGCTAGGTTAAGATAATTAATTGCTTATTTCCTTTCTACTATTTGTCTTAGTCTTAGAATCTTTACATCTTTAAGCTTCATTTAAGCTTGTACATGGCTAATGCGAACTTCCCACACTTATTGCCCTTAGCTTTTAGACTTTTCAGCTTAATTAGATTAGTTAAGCCCATCTTACTTAACCTTAGTCTTTGTCTTAGCTATTTTCAACCCTAAGTCCAAAAGACTTAGCAAAAAAAAATTGTTTTTTTGCTTAATAAGCCAAACTGTCAAAGTTTGAGCTTATTTTTAAGCTTATTTAGTGGTTTTCAGCAAAAGCTCTAGTTGACAAAGTTGTTAAGCCCCACGAGCTTAACAACTTTGCTTCATTAGTTTTTTCAAAAAAAAAAAAAAAGGGAAATACTAGGTCCGGGTGAGCAAGACTCGAACCCGGACCAGCAATACATCCCCTTTTACTCCCACACACACTACCACTGCGCCCTTGGGTCTTTTTCGTTAAAGACTCAAGGGCAAACATATTAAGGGTTTCCCCTTATAACTAATAAGATTCCAAGCTTATTTTCGTCTTATGATAAGCTGTGTTGGTGTATGTTATATTTCGTAAGTAAGCATATATCACTAGTATTTTGTATCAATTTTTTCAGAATTTATTGTAAACGTTTCATAATTTTTATAATTTAATTTAGATAAAGTTTATTTAAATCATATAAAATACAACAATTATCCAAAAAAATATTTTTGCTCTTTTAGAAATTTTCTTATTGTCATATAGTTTGTAGAAAAATATAAAAGTTTTCGTAGGGTCATTTTTATAACTTTCTTTTAAAGAACGGTTCGGTACGTTTTTTTCTTGTTTTGACTCGTTTTGGGTCAAACGAACTCCGTATTCGTCTAGTCTTTTCATTCTTCGTATTTGACCCTTATAGTAGTTTTAGAAGTGAAAAAATTTCCGTAGGGTATTTTAAAGATTTTAGGTTTTCCCCTTTTGTCCGGTCTCGCCTTCGTTTTCTAGTTTATTTCGTAATTTTAGTTTTTCTAACTTTAAGGCCGTATAGTTTAATTTGACTTTTTTCAACTTCCCAAACTCATTCCTATCCCTTCAACTCAAATCTATTCGATCGTATCGCTTTACCATTCCAACAGCCCATCGTTGGGGATTTTACGACCCTAAAGCACTTACTACTTCCCCGTATCATGACTCTCTTATTTTGACAATTCTTACTGTATATATATATATTGTATTTATTATATATATAATATATTTTTAAGGTGTAGTCAGAGCGATCAATTTTTGGCCCGCTTCCGGAGGCTGTTCAACCGTTATCTTTACTTTTGACCATACCGATTTTGAACTGGAATAGTTTTCTTTATTATAAAAATATAAAAGTACAAAAATATTTTTCATCTTTTAGTATAATTATCAGTAAGAAAAGACTCAAAGAAAAATCAAAATCTAAAAACCTATTGGTCCATAAAAAAGAAAAGTAAATTCTCAAATTTAAAAAGCCGAAATATAATATTCTCAACTGAGGTATTATCATAATAAGTTCCGTGAACTTGTTAGTTTCCCAACTCGAACAAACAAGATTTAAAAACTTGCCTTTTGTGTCTCTTACACCTACGTCTCACAGGAAAAATTTAAGACAAACTATAAATGGGTATAAGGAAGGGATTGGTTCCTAGAACACACGACCCAAAAGGCTAGTCCATAGCAAACGGCTCATGGTAAAGACACAACAAATCCGTTTATGGCTGGTAGTTTGCCAAAAACTATACTTTGTTGCAGTCAAGATTGAAGTGCTATGAAGACTAGTTGCTGTCAAGATTTGAAGACTTAAAGACATATTATTTTGAAGACAGAAGTTCAAGACAATCCTCTAAAGCCCAAGGTGAAGCTTAAAGTATTTAAAGATCAAGAATGTTTTGAAAGAACTTGAAGTTCATGAATGAAGATCAAGTTAGGGGAGGATTGTTAGGAAAATATTGTAAACAGACTTAATACTGTTAGTATTAAAGTTAAGTCTGTTAGTTATAGTTAGTACTGATAGCTGAATAGTTAGTACTGATAGTATAGAAGTTAAGTCTGGTAGAGCAAGTTAAGTCTGCCAGCATTAACTTAAGTCTGGCAGTATTAAAGTTAATACTGCTTGGTCAGACAGTTAAGTCTGTTGTAATTTTGGTAATAGTTATCAATTAGCGTTGATTTAGGAAGAGATAAGCATTATCTCTTAACGCGTTTAGGGTTCCTTAAACCTATAAAAGGAACATAGAATAGTATTGTAAAAATATCAGTTGATTGAGTATTCACAATCAAATAGTAATAGTAATAGCAATTTTAGTATTTGTTCTTGTGTTCGTCTTGGTATAGATATTGATATTCCGCGTCAATATTTATATTCACAGTCATTGTCTCTCATAGTATCTTTGGATTTATTCAAAGGACTATAAGTCGTTTAAGGCTCATTCAGATCCTGTTAATAAGGACCTACAAATATCATCAATTTGCTGAGTGGTATGAATTTTCTCAGTTTTAATAACACCACTTGCAACTTTTTTTCTAACAAAATGAACATCAATTTCAAAATGTTTAGACTTTTCATGAAATACAAGGTTTGCAGCAATCTGCAAAGTAGAACTATTGTCATAATACATCACAACATGCAACAGGTTCTTAACACCCATATCACCCAAAAAAATTAACAACCAGATAACTTCACATGTTGCAGAAACCATGCTTCTATATTCTGCCTCAGCAGAAGACCTGCACAAAGTAGACTGCTTCTTACTTTTCCAAGTAACCAAGGAATCACTTAGAAAAACACAATACCCAGAAACTGATTTTCTAGTATCTAGACATCTAGCCCAGACAGAATCAGCATAAGCTCTCAACTTTAGATTACCATTTCTATTAATTTAAATGCCACTCCCTGGAGATCCTTTGAGATATCTCAAGACTCCCATGGCAACATTCAAATGAGAATTAAGGGGAGAATGCATGAACTGACTTAAGTAGTGAACAGCATAAGCAATGTCAGGCCTTGTA
>BQNB010123899.1:0-20023 GCA_026074375.1 Tanacetum coccineum
GGACAAATAAGAACATAGGGATAGAATCGTAAAAGTCACCAAATAAAAAAATGACGCTGATCGATCGTACCCAATTTGAAAACCGTTTAGAGGAAAAAAAAGTGCCTAACCTCCCCATGTAAACCACTCTTTAACCTCCTGCATGCACTTTGTTTATTTTTATGCCAAATGATCTTATAAACTTGATACCATACCAATGCATAAATGCATACTTTTTTTGCACTAAAATAACCTAATAAATACAATTTTAAACCAATTCAAATATTTCTAACCTGAAGGAAATTGATTGGTGGAAGAATTTCGCATGATCGATGAAGAGAAGGATTAATATGACATCAGCAGCATCACGCCTCGTATCGAAGATGATTGAAGCAACATTTAATTCATGATCATTTTTTAATGAATGGAAGGCACGGCTAATAAGCTGAAAAGTGTTGATAAATAACCAAAAAACAATATCAAAATTACAAAATGGTCAGATAAACATAGATTCATTTCATCATTCTGTTAACTTATTTTAAAATATTTAATACCTCTTCATTTGTGTAATCACGATCAGCCCTTCACATGGATCTAGAAAACATATGAATTATAAGTTCATGTATGAAATAATATAGGCATTACTTAATTTCTTAGCACAATATGTAAATCAATGTACTATCCTGGTTGCATGTAAAGTTCATTATCCCCATAAAACGGTGTCCTGCGGAATTATTTAAAGGATTCCCCTGGAAGCCACCTCTTTCACTTTCAGATCCGTCAACTTCAGAGTTACCTGTGCTTATATACTGCTTTAACTGTTATCCGTTGCAAGTTTAATGCTATACAAATAAAAAAAATACACATTTACTGAAAACAACATGTTTAAAGTCAAACTTAATTTACTATAACATATAGTACTTGATTTCTCAGAGTTGGTGTAGTAATTAGAACTAAAATTTAAAAAACTGCAATCACAAAACTAATCACAAGATAGACGATCATCATCGATGCGGTAAACTTTTAGCCATACCACCTAGTGACTGTAAATTTCCATTCCCTCATTAAGATTAAATTGATGCAACCTAAGATTAACTAAGATCTTTCTGCTACTTGCTAAATACTAAAACAATCCTCTAGCAATCTTGGTACTTTCAAGTATGTTGTCTTGCTATCAAACCCTAATACCAACAAAACAAACATACATATACATAAAAAAATTATTCCTTCATACCAACTGAGATGAAGTAATCTCGCATGTAAAATCTGTATTGTTACTTCTAAACGATTATAGAAAAACGTACCTGAAGAAGACCTTGGCTTGTGAATGAGAAATTCATGGATAAATATAATTAATTTGTAATTAACACCGATTCTTCAAACATGCATTATGTGTGCAATATATTTGTCTAACCTGATGGCTGAATAGCTAACGTAAGTGGACCCATCAAGATAACCTGCAAATTATAAACAAAGTAATCAATGAAGAAGATGAAGTAAAATTGTTGTCGTAAACATGCGACAGAATCTATTGTGTTATTTTGTAAGAAAACCAATCATAAAGTTGCATCAAGTCTGAAAAAAACACAACGATATTAGGGTTTATGTTGAACAATAATGAATAGGTTTAGATGATACGTGATATTAGAGTTTAGTCACGAATTTTGATTAACTTTAAAACTATAATTAAGGAATGGATATATATCTTGATATATTTTCAAAAATTAAAAGATATCTTTTTGAAAATAAAAACCATATAAGAAGTTATAATATATTAATAATGTTTTGCAAAGTAAAACACAAATTACCTCTTGGCTTAGTTGGTTAGCATGATTGGATATTAACTATAGGTCATAAGTTCAAACCTTGCTATTGCCAATATTTTTAGAAAAATTTTGAAATTTATTGCAAAAAAAAGTAAAAATCCGAAAATACAAAATTGAAGGCTAAAATAATTAAAAAATCAAAAATTAATTATAATAATTAATTATAATTATTGTCTCATATGTGCCATGTCATCGTTGTTTGCGCCATGTCATCGTTGAGGTGGCGCCACGTCACTAATTCATATTAATCCAGTCATAGTTATCCCTATATATAAGTTATAGATATGTAGTGTGTGTGTGTATATATATTATATAGATATATATAATATATATATAATATATAAATATATATATATATCTATATATCATAAATCACATTATATATATAATGTGATAATAATACCACGTCATAAACAAATTAAAATGCCACATAATCATCAAATAATGTCACCTCACCCAAAATTAATAGCACATTATCTTTAAAGAAATCCCGGTCAGTATATTTTAGTCTAAGTCATCAATTTTTAAATCCCAGTCAGCAACTGTTTATGCCACCTATACATTCAAGAATGACACATAGGCATTCAACATGCCACATGTGTCAATGATTTTATCTACGCATGCATTATCAATGCCATATAAGCAGAATAAATCCGGATTAAAAATACAATGACCAAGATTCGAACTCAGGTTAGTATGCACAAGAGACTAACGTCTCAACAACTAAAGCAATCCAAGTTTTGTGATGAAATTGGCAAAACATAACTGATATATAAATGAAAACTAAATGTCTTTCCACTATAATATTAGAAACCACAACTGTTACGCATATCACTTCCAAAGTAAATGACAAGGCCAATAAATTTGAAGAATAGTTGAAATTCAAATCAGAACCTAAAATTATGTCAATCTCTCATAACTATTATCACATAAAGATACCACTATATCACCCACCGAAAATTCTCACGGGCACCCTAATCATCTTCTCAAGTTAGTTTTAGTTTGTTATGAATTTGATTGATATGATTGTTTTTAATATTGATTAGCTTTTAACAGTGGTTGTATGTGCTCTCATCCATCAATAGGAGTGAAATTGAAATAACCCGATCTTATAAATTGGCCTAACGTCTGCCTAAAAAACCATCTAATGTATGTTTTTTGTTTTGTTTTACTTATTCATTTGTTAATCATAATCATAATCATTATTTTTTTTAAGATTGTGCAAACCCTAATTTCCCAAAATCAAGTTTGAGTAAATGATTTTAAAGCAAATAACAATGATACCTCAATTGAGCAATTTTCGGGAAGGCTTTACTTATCTAACAATTTTAACACTTTTAACATTTTTTATGAAATCTATAAATGCAGCATGACTATGGTTTGTATATACACAGAGGCTAAAAATTACCCATGGGAACCCGCATTGTTGTGAAGTTACCACCAACTGATGTAATTCCTAATTTGGTTCCAAAAGCATATATTGCATATGGGATGGCTCAAGAACTCAGAAGAGGTCATTTTGTGACCAATTGTCATACGTCAGATGCGGTATTAGTTCAATCCTAAATACTTATATCTATACTAACCACGAGTATAAATTTTTATGAGTGTAATGTTCAGGTGAATATTTTTGATGAATGTCGATTAATAGCGAGCAACAGTTAATGGTGGGGCATATTCTAAAGGTATAATGAAAAAGAGATGGTAATATTATGGAGTGTAGAGGAGATATAAGGGAAACATGTGGTGGTAATATACAAATTATAGTAAGTAACTCCCAATACCGTCTTCTATGGGTTATGGGTCCCAATACCGTCTTCCACAGTGTATGGGGGAGGTTAAGACGTAGACAACCCTACCCCTACCAATGGCGAGAGGCTGCTTCCGGTTCTACCAAAGGCAGAAAAGGACCTCCGACCTTGTTGGGGGTGAGGATCGAACCCTTGACCTCTCTCTCAAGAGGCAAGGGTGTTAACCACTTGATCCAACCCTACTCTTTTTTGTAATATACAAATTATATGCATCTTTATTTATTTACTTTACTGCCATATCAATCTACTAATGTTTAAACTAATGCTTTTGTTTTTCTTGATACAATATGAACCAATAATGTTACTGGGATTGATTTACCGTATGAAACATCCAAACATTGTTCTGCTAATTTTTGTTTCAGGGAAAATGATTCTAATAGGAGCTAAGGCATGAAAGAGTAAAAATGGTTCTAATTTTGTTTTTTTAACTTTAAATTCGTATGTTTATGTATACAACTATGAGATGCAATGAAACTTATAGGCTTATTTTTTATACAAGGAACTTGAGGTGCCCAGCTTCCATATTGTGATATTTGAGGGCATTTATACCTTATGTGAGAAGTTGGGTCTGTTATTGGATCATTGAGTATCTGTTGCAGGTGGTGTTTACTTTGATGATGTGGAAAGGGTTTTACGGGACCTACAATGAGTTGGGCAGGAACCCAAAGAGATAATTACCAGATCTCTGAGACGGTTTGTTCGTTCTTATCTATAAATAGATTATATACTCGATTTTTTTTTGTAAATATTATAAAAAATGGTTTGTATAACTAGGACAAAGAGTTAATATTAAGACATTTCTACAAGGAAGAACTTTATGTAACAAAACATATTTCTTTTGCGAAAATGAAATTTTTCTCTAAATTCTTAGGTTTGATGTTTGTGGATGTAGCTGTTAGGGACATGACCCGGAGGCTGCAACTGAACTCATAAAAATTGATGGGGTGGTGGATGTCTTACTTCGCAACTTGAAAAACATGGTAAGCCATTACACATCATAATTTTCTTTCTATAAATACATTTATAATAGTTTATAAGGTTTTTAGTTTGATAAGGTTCAGGAAAATAGGATAATAGTAAAGGCATATGAACTCTTTTATTATAATAGTTTTTTAAGGTTTTTAGTTTGATACGGGTCGGGACAATATGATAATAGTAAAGGCATATGAACTCTTTTGTTGGACATAGAAGGTATGTGTTAATTAGAGGTGGAATCCCACACGTTGGTAAGTGGACATGGTGTTTAAAAACATCATGAATTTGGAATCAGAGAGCTTAATCAGGATAAGCCATATGAGAGCAATCCTGCATTAGCAGGTCAATACTTATTCAGTATGTATAAATGAAAAGGCTACCAAGTTACTTTTTACAGATGATGAATATCACACATGTAATACAAAATGGAAGTTTTTGCCTTGTCAAAAAGGAAAAAAAAGTAAGCAGAAATATATTGTTTCTCATGTAGCAAGAAATAAGATATAATGCACATAAACCAAAGTTATACTTCGAGTACGTTTTATATACCCAGATGTTTTAAAGCTCTTTCTACACTCATTTGTCCACTAATGGGTCAATTAAGTACTACTATATGTATGTCTTGTTAATTATAAGGTAGAAATTTAGGTTATCTTCTAGCGTCAAATGGATTAAAAAATTTGTTAAACAAGGAACAGGTGGAATGGGCGTACGGGCATATTCAAATAGCTATCATATCCTATATAGCTTTAGCAGAAATAAATTTCCATTAACTTAATAATAGGTGTTTTGTAGTAAGAATTAATATATCATCATATACTATATTTTATATTAAGAGAATTGGATAAAACGAGTTGGTGACTGAACCCAATCTTAACCCGAACCAGTTATGTTTCATAAGCAAGTCATGTAAGATAACATTGTACTTTAAAAAAGTATAGAAATATTTTACCACGTTAATTTGCTTGACCAGGGTTAGCACTTTAAAAAATGTATGGGTAAGAAACGAATTTTTCAAGTATACTGTGGTGGTACACAACACACCAATTAAATGTTCGTGCAAAGTTCACAGTTTTTAGGCTTATAGGTTCATGAGAGATCTGCCACTTTCCCTTTTTACATCGCCATATTTAGCATGCAAGAAACCCATAAGAGAATCTCTGATAGTAAACATTTAAGCGTTTATAAACATTATTTTATCAATTAATAAACTTTTTCATATTATAAGTTTTTTCAATACAAAAACATTGTTAAGCTTTACATGTATTGCATGAGTATTAATGAGTTATTGAGTTACACACATTTGGCTGCAACCAAAACTTCATAAACTAAAACCTTTTTCATACTTCTCAGTTCTTACCAATGTGGTGGCTCAACTTACAAACCTTTTCATAGACCTTTAATAGAGAATGCCCTAAGTTGCAACACGTCACTCTATAATCTGCTCTAGAAAAATATTTATACAACATGTGTGACTGGTCTCAACAAAACAGTTTGTCAGTCGGTAGCCTATGAGTAATTTTCTCCCATCATCAACACCGTAAGAAACTAGAAACTTATACTACCATTTCGTAAAGGTAATAACTTGTGCTGTAAAAGCTTACTTATAAAAGTGCAAAGATAACATTAGGCAACTATCCTGTAGACAAGTTGCAACATATCACTCTGTAATCTGCTCAGAAGAATAGACTAGGGTGTCTTTTAGTTTAAGTTTAAGTGATTAAGAGATAATGAGGTACAACTTCATTTCAGCCATTTTCATTCATAAGACCATTTATAAGTGATACTAGAAATGAAGATATAAATTGTAAGTTGTATATTTTGGATGCAGGGAGATATGGAAATTAGACCCACAAAATGAAGATTTGATAAACAAATAGAGCTTAAATGATGTGAACTGCGTGTACATTAGTCTAACTTATCATTAATTAGCCCATGTAAGAATTAGGATTTAGTGATTCATACTTAAACAAAAAACTGTGTGCAATATTTGATGTAATTCTAAACAGATCCCTCCCTAAAAATTGCTAAATGAAATCCATAGGACGTAGGTTAATTAGGTGGGGATTTCATACTAGATGTTGTCATAATGGTGATCATTACGAGTCTTAACATACAAGACTTAAGGGTTATTTTTTTATTTATTGGTTGTAACAAGTCAGGTCAGCTTGGATGATCTGGGAATACTTTTTTGTCCCAAAAGGGTACCCATAAATTATCAAAGTAAAACTTTAACTACAAGATAATATAAGTGGTCTACTAATCTAAACCTGTCAATATAACATCTTTCACTTTTGACAATATTTTTGGATTTGACCCATTTGATCTGTTTAAGATGAGCTAAAGCCAGTTCGACCATTTATATAAATCGGTTATGGGTCGATATTACGGTATTACCACTTCAATTAGAAAGTATCACTACTAGATGGAGCAAGTAAAACCGACAAACACATTTTAAGAAAAGAAGAGATTGTTTAGGAAATATTACTTGAGCTTGACATTTCTCCACAAGACTGAACTCCTAAACCGGCGAGTCTGCTTTCTGAAGCGCAGTGTATTATTGGACAAAACTCAATCAATTATGATCCAAAATACAAAACCACTCTCAAAACCATATCTAAAAATTATGATCTTTAATCGTAGAAAATGAAGATCATGCTTTATCTAGATATGGTGTACTCATTTGACCCAGTTCACCTTTTAAATGGTTTATCCTATCTGCATTAGGATCATTTGAGTAATACTCCATTTGTTGGCTTAGAACCCTCGAAAACTCATCATTCATGCCATAAGCCTGGGCTATAGAACTGCTCGGCCATAAGTCCTGACAATCTCTAATGAATGTCTTCGAGAAATGCAAAAGGAATTCTCCCTGTGAAAAAACAATGTTAATCGCATAAGAATGCACCTCTGTACAGTAAGTTAAAAGTAATTATTCGTCACCTCAAAAGGCTCTTATCTCTTCTTTTATGTTTTTCGTAATCATCATATCATATACCACTTTTTAAATACCTGTACTATTACTATGATAATGGAATTAAACTCAATTTAGAAAAATAACTGAGATAAATCGGACTTTGAATTTTATAGGAGGATATCGTAGAAATTTGGTTTGTTGGAAGAAGAACCTGGAATAACCAGGAATGAAAACTTGAGAAGGTTTGGTGAAAAACTACGTGGCTCGGCCAAAAAGGTGTTCGTTGTGACAGTTTCTATTAAAGTTGTTAAGTCGAGAATTCCACCAGGTAAACTGATCATCTCAGACCAGTTATTTAATCTTATTTAATTGTAGTCATATATCGCTCTCTTAATTTTACTGTTTAATTTGGGTTGCTGATTTCGTGTGTAAAACCGATTTGAAACAATCAACAAAGCTTTAAGATCGAAAATGAGGATGTCATTGATATTAAATTGCAACCTAAGGCTAAAAACTCATGCACCTGATAACAAAACTCTTGCGCAATGCTTAGAGGTAAAACGTTTGATACAACCACTGTTTCTAAAAAGTTAATGAAAAAACTCAAGCTCTTTGAGACTCTATCAGTTAATAATGAATGGAAACAACTAATAGAAAAAAAGTAGTGACATGAAGGTTTGTTAACATTCTCATACCGATATTTGTAGTTAGCAGGAACAAACAAATAAATAAATTAGTCAAGGGTCAAGGATTAATGAACGAAGACAATGGCTCATGGAAACAATGAAGAGCGGCAAAAGGCTAAATTGTAGCGATATTGTAATTTCAAACCAGAGTAAAATAATGCATGGTTGCTAACGAAACAATGGCCTCTGGTACTCAAGATGAGACCCACCATATCATCTTGCTTTTCTTACCTAACAAACAACTACATAATTGAGTTTCATTGGCTTTTTTCACATTGTTTATATATATATTGTTCTATTCATAATAGTATTTTACCGTTCTGGTTCCTCCACTGTTCATTGTAAGCATATTTTTAAGAGTAGCAATTTGTTCTAAAATAAGATAAATCGACTAGAAAATTATTAGTGGCGACCGAGATGTCCGTGTTATGGAAAGTTTGATCATTATTGATTTTGGCTTCAACAAAAGCACATAAGCCCATTGCTTTGTTCCTTAGTGCAAGACACGTCTATTGTTGCTCGCAAGTTACGAGTGGTATAAAAGATTTCTCTTGGAACAGATAGTTGCACGACCTCGATGATACCTATAAGAAAGAATGTGTGTCGAAATGTGTATTTATCCGATTTTATGCACTCTCTTTTAAGCTGAAAGCTAATAGACTATCAGTGTGGTATGTAGGAAATAATTTAATAGTATAGCCGCTGTAATAAAAATTATTCATTTTGTTTTTGTTTTTAGTTGTATAAATATTCTTTATTGTTTTCGCATATGATTTAACCTTACCTCTCAAGTTTATTTCATCATACACACAGGCAAGCCCGCCATCGGCGGGCTTTTGCAACTAGTATATAAATTTAAAATATTTAAATATAAAATAAATATATAATATATAATATATATATATATAAATATATATATATATATATATATATATATATATATATATATATATACGCAAGCAATAAGCAGGAATTAGACATGCACTTTAGGTGTTATTTATTCAAAATATAACACTTTGAAAAAGACTTAGAAACTAGAACCACACGTGCCAACCATTATTTTAAATCTTAACAACCTAAATTGTCAAAATAAAAGACTCGAGACGAATTATAATGCTAAGATTTGACTGAAGTTTATAATAAACGAGATGATATTACTACCGAATTTTAATAAACGAGAATGAGATTCGTTTATTGATTTACACACGAATATTATGAGAATGACCTTTTAAAGGTAGACGAATGACGCTTAATATCTTGGCGAGATATGCCAAAAAATATACTTTAAAAGGTTAAAAAGAAAGACAAGATAAGGATGGAAACGATATGCTCTTGAATGAGAATGAAAATGATTCGATAAAGCTAAAAACTGGGGATGGATGAGTGAGACTAAAGAAGGAAGGTATTGACAGGAGGCTGTCAGAAATGATTAACATATCACTTGCACCAACAATGATGTGCATGTGATCCTATCGAGACAAAAATGAATGATTGGGAATTCAAAGGTTTGTTTGGTGTTTTGTTGATTGTCAATGTTGAGGAACAAAGGTGGGTATGTGAAATAAGGTTGTAATTCTTTTATGGTGGAAGAATAATGAGAGACGTAACAATGTGGTGACTCAATAACACTTGAAGATTGAATATCTTCTTTATGTTCTTCACTTTCTAGAAAGTGGAAAGTTTTGCGAATGAGTGACATTTGCATTTCGCAAATGACTTAATTATTTCGGATGAAATAATTAAGTTGTCACGAGATATAGGAGGAATTTTAATAGTAACAAGACTATTAGAAGAGAGAAGAAATGTTTAGAAGTGAGAAGAAATGTTAGAGGCGAGAAGACTCATTAGAAGTGGAAAAGGAACATTTAGGAGTGAGAGGAAATGTCAGAAGCAAAAAGACTATTAAAGGTGAAACGACTATCAGAAGTGAGAAGACTATTAGAAGTGAGAAGGCCATTTGAGGTGAGAAAAGATGCTTACAAGAAGTGAGGACCAAGATGTGAGGGGATTTGTGAGTATAGCGATTGTAAAGATTGTGTTTGAGAATGAGACGCATTTCATTATGAAATTCACTTGACTATTGACACTATAAGCAACGATGCTTATGAGAATTGGGATACGAAGATGACCCATTGATCTTTAGAGAGATATTGGACATAGGTTTCGGTGTAGAGTAGACGTCAGCTCGTAGCAGCAGAAGAGAGGGAGTATTTGGTCATGGATTTAGAAAAGAATGAGCGGTATTACAAGCCTGCTGCCGACAGTTCTAGTTATATCTGAGGGCCGCCAGAATAAATGTGGGGGCTGCCAACAGGATGGATGATTTGGGCTTGATTTTTGCGAAAGAATTGACATTTTAATTTGCATTTCGCTAATTAAAAATACTTAAGGTACTTCGAATGAAGTAATTAAGTAGTCACAACGCATAGAATAGAAAATAGACAAGAATCGAGTCTAGTAAAAAAGAAGAGATAGTTTTACGGAATGTGTTCCATCATTCCTAGACCTAGACGAAGATAATTGAACAATTCGCGCTTGAGGAGTAAAGAAAAAAATGTAGGCGACGTTATCTTTAGACAGAACTTTTTCGTTGAAAATGTTTCCTTTTTGGACATTGTCCCGAAGGAAATGGTGACGTCTCTCGATATGTTTCGTCCGCGTGCGAATAAAAAAATAAAGAAAGAAGAGAACAAACGAAGATGGAAGCGATGAGTTTGACAATGTCAAGAAGGATGGTGGTTAGCGTACGATGAACTACATCCACAAAGTTATGTAGCTCTTCTCGAGCATGGCGAATGTTCATAGAACAATCACATGACGAGGTATGAGGTTGTCTTAAAGGTGGTAGCAGAAATGGTGGATGAAAGAAATTAGCCATCTATATGGTTGTAGAGGTGTGATTGAATGAGAAGGAAGAGGTGTGATCGCAATTTGTTTTTATTAAAGAGAAATAGTGTTTTTCGTTGAAGAGAAATAATGTTTTTGTCGAAGAGAAAGAATGTTTTCGTCGAAGAGAAAAGGAAAGCGGTTTAACTTACGTTGTTAAAAGGCTTGAATATGGATTTTGTCAAAAAGAAAGAATGTTTTATCGTCGAAGAGAAAGAATTGTTTTCGGAAAATAACCGTTAAATCGTCTGCGATCGCAGTTATAGATACTTGAATATTTCGAATCGAAATATTTAGTTGTTAACATACTTGGAGGATGTAGATTGTATTAACCTTTCCTTGACAAAAAAGTGGATCATTTGGAAGAAAGCGAGATAATATTAAGGGAATGAGTGAGTGAATACTCTAGGAGATTTAAGAACATTTTACGACTCTTTTGACTTTTTAGATTTGTGACACGGACGAGAAGAAAAATATTCTAGTGTGAGAAAATATATACCTAGATGCATAAGACATATAGATATAAGCATCCAAGTTTATCTAAGCATGCATTAACACAATAATCATTGAGATTAATGTGTAAGACTATATGACAATTAAACGTTAATTGTCATACATTAGACTAACATAGTGTAGGTGCACAATTAGCACGTAAGTCATGTAAAATGCCGCATACAAAACATGATAGTTTTAAATGCAATCGTCATGTAAAACATGTTAACATTTAGCATTTAGGAGCATGTGTCATTTAGATAAATTAAGAGATATTTTATCTTAATTGCTAGAAAAAGACAAACGCCTTTATAATAGACATGCATTTAATAGCTAAGCAAATAAACGTTGAGCATCAAGATAATCATGAAGACATATAATTGCATTACATGGGAGCAAGTTATCATCTTGAAACTTCAAATCACATATGTGAGGTGCATGTTATCTAGATTGACTAAGAAGAAACCTAATTTCTACTTGCTTAGTGTGCACTCCTAATGAGATACAAAGTTCATCAATGTAGACTATCATTAGACATATTTAGGAAGAGCCATTTAATCAAATTAGAGAATGAATATGAGACTATCACTAGTGGTGCTAAATTTAGGCTAAACACGACCATTTTTATAGGTTATACCACGAACCCAACTTCACTCTTGGAAGCAATTCAACCGTTTGGTCAAATTGAATTTCTAATGCAATAGATTCTTTAGTAGTCATTCTCAAGTTAGACAAAATAAAATACCTAATTTGCCTAATAAAGTTAGCAAAGAGAATTTGTATTGTCACTTCATACAAGGCCTAATAGGACTTAACTAATCATGCTTTAAATTTTAGTTCATGATAATCTATCAAATGTGTAAAATTCTAAAGTTGATTGAGAGAGCAAGCAAGTTGTTATCGGTATAAGCGAGAATGAGTCATCTAGGACCTAGGAGTATGCTTAAGAGTGACAAATTATAATACTCTATAATAAGAGTGTTCAAAGAATACACCTTTACATGTCTTTTATGAAAGAAATCTAATTAAGGTTATATAGCTTAAATAGACATCTTTGTGAATATTTCCTTGTAGAAATAATGAGATAAACTAAAGTTTAGTTACATGTATGTTGGAGTTTTAAGCAAGAGATTGACAAGAGGAATATGTTTAAATCATATTCCATATGGCGGATCCACCTAAACCGAAGATGAATCTAGAATGTAGGAACCATCCGATTCGTGAGGTGCTAAATTTAGGCCAAGATTCATTTCCTAATATTTGGGATATGTGTTGATATTAGTTTATTAGAGAAGCTTATCTAATTTAGAAAGGGTTTCTTAGTTGAGTTTTGAAATAACATCCAACTCTTCTTATCAATTTGAGTACTTATGAGTTTCCCGATGGAAATCATAAGTCCGTCAATCTACTTATAGTGTGATAATTTAGCATGTATTATTTGACCACAAGCTAATTAACAGCAAACAATAACACGTTAGACTCATGTAACATCTTTATTGTCAAGTGGGGAGTTGCAATTTTGATGACTAATCTTGGTGTCTTGCAATCGACTTCGTGATTCATGTAATAACCGAGGATGGTTACATGTAACACAAAAAATAACTATGGTCATTGATTGGATATTACTGTGTCTAGAAAATCCCTGTCTTGATTACATGTTCAAATGTCTAATTTTGTAATTAGATTGAATAATGAGATTGATTATCGTTTGAATAATAATCATTTTCATATTCGAAAACCTCTCACGATCAATTATTTAAATAAAGCACACTAATGGTTTGTGGAATATGTTCAATTATTCCTAGTCCCTAACCTTATAGATTAAAGGTCTCATTTGTGAAGAAGACATATTATGCTTATTTGGTAAAGTAAGAGAAAGTTTTGGTGGGAAGAGAATTCAATTTTTGAGTTGTGCTTTTGAATTGTTTAAGCAAAGTTACATATGTTGTGCATTTGCTCATGTTTGGCTTTTCGGAGATGACGACTTTACCAATAGCATTGCAAGGTAAATTACTTGAATATTTTGAACAAAACATTCAAGTCGTCAATCCTACTTCATTGTGTATTTTATGCATATATTTGCCAAATATTTAGAACACAGCTATTAGAAAAGTAGACTCAATATGACATCATTTACACAAGTGTGAGTTATGATTCGATGCATATTCTTATCGTCTTGGAAAAGGATGACGTTATTCTCATATCAATCAAGTGTGATTAAGTATGTAGGTTTAAGATAATATCTCTTGTTACATTTTGATATACTCTCAAAGCTAGACAAATAAGAATCTGATTTCTTATCTGATAAGCCTTCATAGTTGAAAATAAATATCAGGGTTAAAAGTCTATAAAAGAAACCATCCATAAAGGCACTAGATATGTGATATATAGTATATACCATGCATGGATAAAAAGCATCATATGATTTACGTACATACATGCATGGCTCATGCATATCTAAAGTATAATTGATGATAAAGATCTCATAGATACACAAGATCCAATCCAATCAGAATATATGAAAGATATGGAAAATATTGTAAGAGATTATATTTGATTGTAAGAATATATCTTAAAGATTATACTCGATTGCTACAATCATTTTCCATCTCCGTTTCTATAAATAGGTATGTTGAAAAGAAACAAACACATTCTGCTCTCTCTCCCTCTTTCAAATATATAACTTTCACTCTCATACTATGTATATTCCATTAATTGATTTGAGCGTCGGAGTGTAATACGGGGAGGAAAGTCTCGTATACCCTCTAACGCGTGCTTTGCTATTAAGTGATACAGGTAAACAAGCTGAATATTATGATGATCAAGACTCGCTAGGCAAGCCTGTGAAGTTACGCATCATCAATTGGCGCCATCTGTGGGACCCGACTTCTTATCTACCAACTCTGAAGCTAAAAGTCCATGGCAGAAGAAACTCCACCCATTATACAACTAAGCACCCCAGAAGAAGGACCTAACCGGTCTGACCCTAAGGAACCACCAGATGGACGTAAATATATCTGACCTCGCAAGTGAAGATCATACACCTGATCGCAGCCTAGAAAACACATCCGGAGATCCCATCATGCAATTCGTAGTGCAAAATTTTGTTGATCCCAATAGAATAGATGTTTAATCCCTTAGTTTGTATAAGGTATAGTTATGCAAGATAAATCTAACACAACTATAGTAGAAACTTTGATTGTGAATATCAAAGACTATGCGGAATCTAGTCAATGATACTAAAAAGAATTACAATGAAACAGTAATAAACAAGATCAATAACAAACAGTTTACTAAACTTTCAGCCTCAATATAAAACGAACACTCTTAATAGTGTTAGGGTTTACAAGAACCTTAAAGCAACGAATAACACTTTTTCAAGATTTTTTGAATTATAACGAATTTTTTGGTATATTCAACTCTATACACCTAGACCAACCTTTTTATACACCAAGGAGTCCTACAGGCTTACAATATATTCCTAAGTTATCATGATCTTCTAAACAAATAACTTATACTTATCTTTTACAAAAATATCTCATACTTATCCCGTAAGTAATCTTGATAAACAATCTTCATTTTTATCCTTTCTCTTGTCTTTATCCTTCTGACAGTAGAAACTCTTCTAGCAGTTGTAATATTTCAGCAGTTTTAACCAGCAGCATTAACTTTTATACCAGCAGCACTAACTGTGTACAAGCAGTAGTAACTACTTAGAATATTTTCTTCATTCTTCATCAGCAGTACTAAGTTACACTAGCAGTACTAACTTTATGCTAACAGTTGTAACTTTACTCAAGCAGTACTAACATATACTAGCAGTATTAACTACTTAGTAGTATTTCTTCTAAGTCTCTGAGCAGTCTTAACTTCCATTAGCAGTAGTAATAAAAAAAAAAAATATATACTAGAAGCAGTAGTAACTGGCAGTACTAACTACTTAGCATATTTTTCACTAATATCACTAACAGCACTAAGTTATGCTTAGCAGCAGTAACTCTAACCGTAGAAATAGTAACTTTCAAACATCTTCAAAAAGTCTTTTAATCCCAACAATCCTCCCCTAAACTTGATGTTTATCTTCTGAATCTTTAAGTTTCTTAATTAAAAGCTTTTCACTAGGAGGATGCATTCAAATACTTCTAGGATTCTTGAGCTGTTTTGTCGTGAGCTTAAGAAGTTGATAGCACATTTCATTCCAATGGTCAGCTTGAAGCTTCTTGTTGAGCATTTCTGTGATTGTTGCAGGTGTAAGAGGATACTTTTTCTCTACCAGCATAAATATATGCAGATTTAAAATCTCACAAAATGTACTCCACTTGAAGAAAATAGCTTCCAAACTGTCACTTTGTGTCCTTGTAGATTCCTCCATACTTCACTTTCTACATCAGGTTCAAACATCACTTTTAGATCACCCCATAACACTCTTTCATATGCCTCCTCTGGCCTTGTTAACCCGCTTTAACCAACTTCCAGAGAGTTTCCAAGTCTTCTTTGTCAATATTTTGAAGCATTCGAATCATTTATAAGTACCTCTTTGAACTACCGTCATCTCTTATGATTTGAAAGTATCCCATCTTTCATTCTTTGATGATTTTCCAATCAACAATGATTGGAGGATTAGCGGCTAGAGGGTATAAGCATCAATTGTCAAACCTCATCAGGAACTATCTCCATATGCTTTTTCATCTCTGCTTCATCATCTACTTCAACTTCTACATTCTCATCTAACTTCTGCTTCTTTGAATTATTAGATTCAAGTTCTTCTCCTGCTCTTTTAGAACTTCCTTCTGTTCTTGTCTCACTGCCTTTCACTAACTCTGTATCCATGTCTACAAATGTGTTTACTCTTTTCATTTCTTTGTCAAATAACATCTGAATATCCTCAAAGCTTTTGGTCTTCAATTGATTGTGCTTGTATCCAGCCATGTTTTTCAGATAAGTAGACATTGTATTTCTCTTTTGAGCCTTAGTTGGTGGTTTTCTCTCTGCTCTTACATGATCAATCTTGCAAATGCTTCTTTCCCTTTTATCCTGAAGCTCCACAAACAATCTTGACTTTTCTTTAATAGTCAATTCTCCTTGCTCTTCTGCTTGTAATCTTGCAGCTAGCTCATAATCTGCATCCATCATAGCTTGAACATTATCCCATTCAGCAATGTTTGCATCTTCTTCTCTTTGTCTTGCAAGCTTCTCTTCTTCTTCCAATTCAGCATCTAATTAAGCTTGAAGTTTTTGAGCAACCTCCTTATCAAACATAATCTGATCTTTCTTCTTCAAAGGTTTTTCAGGCTCAACCATTTTTGCCTTGCCTTTGTCTTTAGCCTGTGGAAGTTGTGATGGTTGTGAAGGTGATGTTGTGGTTGTAAATTCACTTGGTTCTTGAACTATAACCCTTCTAGCCTTAGGTCTTGTAACAGAAGTTGTAGTGGTTGTTGTAGCAGCAGTTATAACAGCCTTGGGTTTAGCTGCTTTGATTTCTATTAAGGTCTGAGCCAGAGTTAACTCATCAACAGCTGTTGTAGTTGTTGTTGTAGTACTGTCAATAGCAACTTCAGCAGTACTAACTTCCTTCTCAACCACATCCTGTTCTGTAAACACTTCTTCACCATCAAGAATACCTGTATCAAACATTTCTTTATCATTCCTCCCTTGAGTCTCATCAACCAAAGTAACCTCTGCATCAACATCAATATCAGCTATTTTCCTCCCCTATTTGGATGCATCCTCTTGATCACCCAAACCTTCATCTTCAGAGGAAACAACTTGTGCAGATCTGCCAACCTTGTATAATCTTTTCATCCCTGGAGGTTTTGACTTCCTTTTCCATTCTAGCTTCTTAACTATTTTTTTAATTCAGTAATCTCTGCAGCTGAGAGGTCTTTGTTTTCTCTAATTCAAGAACTCTTTTTGATAAGCTGGTATAAAGTTCTATCAATTCATTTAGTTTTAGTCTATCCTCACCACTAAGCAGTGGATCATTGGAATGTATAGGTACACTTCTCACATTTTTAGTCTCATCTGCATAAGGTTCATAGGACCACTAGGTTGAAAAACTTTAGTGTCCTTCCTCTGTTTCCTTCTAGACTGTTTCTTCTGGGGTTTAGATGTTGATGGTTAAGTAGTAGTGGGTGTATGATAGGAATCAATTGGTATCTCTGAACCTTCACCTACTTGTTCTTATGCTTAAACAATCATGGTTGGAAATAAAGGTGTGTCCCTACCAGAAAAGTTTTTTCCCTGCCTCTTCATGTTAGCAAAGACCTTCTTAGTGTAAGAAGGTGTAACATAAATCTTTTTATGTTTGGACATTCCTTCAACTTGTTTATCCAGGAACACTTGCACAAACCTTATCACCCAAACCTTTATCTTTAGAGAAAACAACTTGTGCAGATCTACCAACTTTGAATAATCTTTTGATCCTGTGAGTTCTTGACCTTTTCTTCTTCTCAAGCGTCTTTACTCTCCTTTTTAAGCTATCAATCTCCAGTGCTTGATTGGTCTTTGTAGTCTCCAGAGCAAGAACTCTTTCAGACAGTTTTGTACAAAGTTCAATCAATTCATTTAGTTTCAGTCTATCCTCACAATTGAGTAGTGGATCATTGGAATGTGTAGGTACACTTGCCACATTTTCAGTATCATCAGTTACAGGTTTTGTAGGACCACTAAGTTGAGGATCCTCAGTGTCTTTCCTCTGTTTCCTTCTAGACTATTTCTTCTGAGGTTTAGATATTGATGGTTGAGTAGTAGTGGGTGTATGATAGGAATCAGTTGGTATCTCTAAACCTTTACCTACTTGTTCTTGTGCTTGAATAATCATGATTGGAAATAAAGGTGTAACAAAAAATCCACAATTTGCTCGAATCCATCCCTTTCAGTGGGTTTATCTAAGAATGCGACCATGTTGTGTGAACTAGCGAACTTTAGGGCATCCATTGATGTTGGGTTTTGATGATTAACAATGAAATTGAGTTAAGGTTTATGATTAGAGGGTATAACAAAGATTGAAATCGATTATGTGATTGAATGAAAACTTCAATCGAAGTATTTATGAAATCACCCTAAACATCATTAACTTGAACTAGCAGTACTAAGTTAAGCCTAACAGCATTAACTGACCCAGCAGTAGCTCGGCAGTAGTAAGTTATGCCTGGCAGCATTAACTTAACCAGCAATAGTAAGTTTATGTCTAACAGTATTAACTAACACTGGCAGTAGTAAGTGTATGCCTAGCAGCATTAACTTTGAGTCACCAGCATTAACTCTAATTTCATTCCAAAAAGCATTTCCATCATCAATTTTGATTCTCACAAGCTCTCTTTCTGTTTTTATTCTCACTATATCTCTTAATTCTTTTTCTCACTGAATCACTCTGTCTGTTTTTATGTCACACATCTCTCTTTCTGTTTTTCATTCTCACCAATTCTCTCAATTCTTTTAGCTCACAAAGTCACTCTTTCTATTTTTGTTTCACATATCTCTCTTTCTGTTTGTGATTTCTCTTATTTTTTTTACTCACAAATTCACTCTATCTATTTTTATTTTCACACATCTCTCTTTCTATTTTTATGCTCACCAATTTCTCTTATTTCTTTTTACTTACAAATTCACTCTATCTGTTTTTATTTTCACACATCTCTCTTTCTGTTTTTATTCTTACTAATTTCCCTCATTTCTTTTAGCTCACAATATTAATTATAACAAACAGTAGTAAGTATAACTAACAACATTAACATAGCAGTATTAAGTATAATTATCAGCACTAATTATACTTACTAGTAGAAAGTTAGCCCAACAATACTAACTTGAATTTCATCATTAGCAGCTTTTTCATCCCATTCAAATAATCATTTGTTGTATAATTAACCTCCCCTTAATCAATACTTCAGAGGCTAAGCATTCTAATACTTGCAATCAGATATTGAAATCTCCTAACATCAAATGCTTTTGTGAGCAAATCTGCAACATTCTGATTTGTGTGAATCTTGATCATCTGAATAAGCTTCTTCTCATTGGAATCTCTGATAAAGTGATGCCTAATCTCAATGTGCTTTGTCTTTGAGTGGAAAATAGGGTTCTTCACTATGCAAATAGTACTCTCAGTATCAATATGAATCTTAGTCTGTATAAAGTTATATCCATAATCTAGCAATTGATTTTGGATCCAAAGCACCTGTCCACAACAATTGGAAGCAGCTATATACTCAGCTTCAGTTTTGGAATTAGCAACCACAGTCTGCTTCTTGCATTGGCATGAAATCAATCTACACCCTAGGAATTGACAACCTCCTGTTGTGGACTTCCTATCTAAGATTGCTCCTACATAGTCACTATCAGTATATGCTACCAAATCAAAAGGTGAATCCTTGGGATACCAAAGGCCTAATTTAGGTTGACCTTTTAAGTATCTAAAGATCATTTCCACAGCATGAAGATGTGAATTTTTAGGAT
>BQNB010123900.1:0-20023 GCA_026074375.1 Tanacetum coccineum
CATCCCAACTAAAACTAGTAGTGAAGAACAACCATTTTAACGATGTGCCTAGTTTGTTGTAATCTATTACACAAGTTGCCAGTCATGGAACAGCGTTACAAACAACTCCAACATGAACATCCAACTTCAAGTGCTAAATTATGGGACGTGGCTAAAATGATCCAGTGGCCAGCGCTCGAGGTGTTTATTATATATACTGTCACGCTATCAGTTTTTCCGGGATTTTTAGCGGAAAATATTGAGTCCAAAGTACTTAAAGATTGGTACCCAGTAATGTTAATAACCACATATAACATAGTGGATTTTTTTGGAAAATGTTTTACAGCGATATATATGGTAAAGAGTGTTAATATAATAAGGCTACATGATGGGGTTGTGTGGCAAGGCTACTGTTTTATCCTCTATTTACAGCTTCTCTTCATGGGCCTAAATGGTTTAGAAGTGAAGAGTTTGTGGTATTGATACATAACAAACTGAACCGATCCATTCACAAGAAAATAAGCAAAATTCGCCTTTACTTATAACCATGGTTGCAAAAAGTGCTAGGCGCTAGTTGGGCGGTCGACCACCGCTTAGATAGTAATCGGCCGTTACTGACCTTCATGCTGGTTCTCACGAATAGGTATCTGACAAGTGTTTTTATCATGATTCTACCAACGGAAGAGACGCATGGCATTTTGTGTGGTGCAGTTTGGTTAGCCGTTGTTACCAAAAAATACCAATGACGCACGAATGGCATATTGGACCATGCCCTCCAAAAGAAAAGTAAAGCTTGAAGTAAAAACAAATTGTTACAAAAAGATAAGGCTTCATGTAACATTTCCCTACTCATAAACAAACCTCTAATAAAATTGAGAGGTTGACGCGAGGGACGAGTATGAGCATGAAAGCATAGCATTCAGTTTTCTTTTCATTGTAACTCTTCTCTTATTCATATATCATCTTTTGTTTTTCTTATTGTCCACTACTACGTATAGTATGTACAACTGTTTAAGTTTATCATATTACTACTAAACTAAAATAATCATTTACAAAACTATATGAAATAATTGATTAAAGGGTGAAATTGTTAATCTATGATTTTTGTCAAATTTAAAAAGGTATTATTTTTTAAAATTGTAACGGGCACCAAAAAATCTTGTTAGTGGCCACCTCAACACCTACCCAATAACACAACAATAATTGAAAGAAAATGAAATGTATGCTTAAAACTAAAACCTAAAAATAGATCTAAACTTTTGATTGGTGGATTTTAAAAGTTAATTGGTGAATAATGATGAGAGAGAAGATATTTAGGACACTTGGCATGAGGTATATGGAGTAGGTCTATTGTTAGGCTTTCTTAGTAAGCCTAATTATCACTAGTCACTACTCTTAATTGAAACACTATTTTCAAAAGAAAAAAAAACCAATAACGTATTATTAGTACGTGTGTGTTTCACAAAAAATACACCACTCATTAACAAATTAAAAGAAAAAAAAACAAAAATACTATTGGCATCCGCCACTCTACCAACAGAAGGAACGAATGGCATTTTGTGTGGTACAATTTGGATAGCGGTTGATATCAAAAAATACAACATTCCCGAGTAAATTTGTCTAACTCGGAGTAAGTTTGTGTAACTCGGAGATGAGTAAATTTTTTGTAAATTTGTTACAAAAAATAAGGCTTTTGCTCATACCACATTCCCGAGTAAATTTGTCTAACTCGGAGATGAGTACTTGCCTGGAAGCATAGTAATAAACTTAAGAGATACACTCTGAATGCACTATGGTATATAAACTTAAAATAGTTTCTCTCATTTACCTATATGGGACAATACCAAAAACTCATTTCCATGATTCCATCCGTAAGCTTTTGTTTTAAATGCTTCAATTCTCATACCATAGTGCATGTACATTCAACTCTACGGTTTCTTTGTTGACTATCATCTCATCATCAATTTCCTAAATTTTGATCTTTCTTGCCGGTTGCTAGATGTTGCGTATACATTCAATAACAATACATTTTATGGCAACTCCTACAATTGCCGGTTCCTAAATTTTGTGGGTTTACAAAGTTCCTTATTTCTCTTATGGCAACACCTACAATTGGTGGCAGCAGGTTTTATTTTATGGTTGCATCAGTTGTTATATGTGGTTTAGCCGACGGGTTGATTGGTGGGAGTGTAATAGGGTCTGCAGGGAAGTTGCCCAAAGAGTACATTCAAGCCATTTTTGCTGGAACTGCATCATCAGGTTTATTTTGTTAGCATACAAATTTTTACAAATGACTGTGGGTACGCTGATGGGTTATAACAACTAATATGGGCAGATTGGTCTAAATTAACCCGAATGCATAGTTGGGGAGCCTCTACAGACATTTTTTCCCTAATTACTAAATAAGATCTTTTATTGCTCAGGTATACTGGTTTCGCTCTTGCGAATTATAACAAAAGCATCACTCCCATGTAATCCACAAGGCTTAAGAACAAGCGCACACTTCTACTTCATAGTCAGCACATCTATTTTAATAATGTGCATATTTTGTTGTAATCTATTACACAAATTGCCAGTCATGGAACAGCGTTACAAACAACTCCAACAAGAACATCCAACTTCAAGTGCTAAATTATGGGACGTGGCAAAAATTATCTAGTGGCCAGCACTCGGGGTGTTTATTATATATACTGTCACGCTATCAATTTTTCCGGGATTTTTAAGTACTTAAAGATTGGTACCCAATAATGTTAATATCCACAAATAACATAGCGGATTTTATTGGAAAATGTTTTACCGATGTATAGGGTAAAAAGTGTTGATAAGGTTAGCTGGGGTGGCAAGGCTGTTTTATCCTCTATATACAGCTTGTCTTCATCGGCCTAAATGGTTTAGAAGTGAAGAGTTTGTGGTATTACTGACCTTCATGTTGGATCTAAATTATTCGAATGAACCAATATTTTTTTTAAATCCCTTCTTTTATTATCTATACTCTCTTATCCCATATTCAAAACACACAAATCCTAAAAACTTTCTAATTCTCTCAGCCAAATAAAAAATGAGTGATTCTTCAAACTATTCGGATATGTCCGATCTCGATGATATTGCAGATATCGATCTGGTTACGAAGAATCATGTACACGTGCATCATATTGCATAACATGATTTTGAAAAATCAAAAGTTTGCGCTATCTGACGTTGGCAAAACTTATATTTGCCCGCGAGCAAATCTGGCACGGCCATGGATCGAACGTTGTGAAGTGCAACGGAAACAAGCAAAAGAACTCCATGATAAACAAACACATGCAAGGCTTCAACGAAATTTGATTGAGCATGTTTGGCAACAACATCTACTAAATGATTAGTTACTCATAATCTAATGTATTTTTTAAATTCCGTATTGTATTTTTATTTCCGTATTGTAATTTGTATTTTTATTTAAATGAAATAAATTTAGTTTGTGTGAAATATTATGAAAATAAATAAATTGGTGAGTAGTGGACCCAAATGGTTAAAATATGGTATGTTATGAGTGAGAGGATATTTTGAGTTGTCGTGTTGAAATGAGGTGGCAGTGATGTGTTGAAATGAGGATATTTTGAGTTTTTGAGTTGTTCGCCACTCGTTCGCCAGGCAAAGTTCGCCGTTTAACCAACGCAAAAGAAGACAAAACCAAAAGAATAAGGACGTTGGCAACGGATCTAAATTATTCGAATGAACCAATATTTTTTTTAAATCCCTTCTTTTATTATCTATACTCCTTATCCCATATTCAAAACACACAAATTCTAAAAACTTTCTAATTCTCTCAACTAAATAAAAAATGAGTGATTCTTCAAACTAATCGGATATATCCGATCTCGATGATATTGCAGATATCGATCTGGTTACGAAGAATCATGTACACGTGCATCAAATTGCATAACATGATTTTGAAAAATCAAAAGTTTGCGCTATCTAACGTTGGCGACACTTATATTTGCCCGCGAGCAAATCTGGCACGGTCATGGATCGAACGTTGCGAAGTGCAACGGAAACAAGCAAAAGAACTCCGTGATAAACAAACACATGCAAGGCTTCAACGAAATTTGATTAAGCATGTTTGGAAACAACATCTACTAAATGATTAGTTTACTCATAATCTGATGTATTTTTTAAATTCCGTATTGTATTTTTATTTCCGTATTGTAATTTGTATTTTTATTTAATTGAAATAAATTTAGTTTGTGTGAAATATTATGAAAAAAAATAAATTGGTGAGTGGTGGGACCCAAATGGCTAAAATATGGTATGTTATGAGTGAGATGATATTTTGAGTTGTTGTGTTGAAATGAGGTGGCAGTGATGTAACACTCAGTAGGGCCCAAATGACATGACTTTTTTAGCCATGACACCGGATGCTCTAAGGTGTCAACCCCACAAAAAGAAAGGGGGGAAATGTGAGAAAAAGAAGGCAAATAAATGTAACTTGGACTTTACTAAAACAAAAACATTAATCAACTTTAGTACAATTACTATTTTTCTATATAAAAAAGATATTACTATTGTAAATTTTAAAACAATACACTAACATATTAAGTGGCGTTTGGTTAGTGAATTTGAAATTGCGGAATTCTTAATTTTAAGAAATTTCAATTCGTGAAAATTTAAAATACTTTCGCATGTTTGATTAACAGAAATTCATAATATTTTGAAATATGTCATTATGATTATTATTGCAGTTTTTTTAGGGAGTGACGGATAGCTGTGTAAAAAAAACCAGAACCCTATTAAGCCTATTAATCTGGAAACACCGTATGAACCCTAAATTCGAAATTAAATCCAAACGAAACCCTAAATCAAAAAACGATTCAAGCTTCTTGACATACTCACAATGATCGACCAGCTCTGATACCACTTGTTGGAGAATCAACAAACGATAATCAAAGATGAAGAACAAGAGCAAAACAATAATCGACAAATTTGCGGAAGCTATTCTGTGTATTACAAAACGAAATTCAAAGGTACAAATCAAATTCTAAGGTACAAAGTTCTCAACTTATGAATCCCTATTTATAAGCAAAAACAAACCGACCTAATTGTTAGCTGTTGTATTAGCTGTATGCAATGCAATAATGATACCGACCTATAGTTACTTAAGCGTGACACGCGTATTCTAAAAAATACCAGACGACCCTTAGGAGTTCTAATCACTTTAATCACTTTTATAACAGGATGAAAGCATTGTATCAACCTCACGACATATGATCTGAATGAACTATGGTATATAAGCCTAGAATACTTTCTCTCAATTACCCATGTGGGATAAGACCAAAACTCATCCGAAAGCTTATGTATTAACTTTTAAATGCTTTTGATTAAACATATATGCCATAGTGCTTATATCAATGTCAAAGAGGGATCTCGCAATCTTGCATTATGACTAAGAGAGGTCAAAAAAGATCAAAGTCGTCAAGCATGTGTTTGGAGCAGTAGAATGCATAACATAAAGAGCACAAAACAATTTATTTCCATCCATTTATGTCCCTACATGACAAAACAAAAGGCACAAGATACATTAAAACTACCTGTAAAAGACTCGGAATATGGAACCTATCATTTGTCAATCATGCGATGTCACCATGAGTAACTAAACTCAAACAATTGAAACAAGGTAAAAGATCGAAGGGGAGGTTGGACACTTAGACGTGTGATACTATAAAGCTAGTGTGTTTCTTTAACTCTTAAGTAGAAACAAACAGGAACGTTATATACGTTAATCAAATTATCACTTTCAAAACGCACCCGTAAAACAAAAGAATAAGTAAGAATCTTTCTTTTTACCCACATTGTTAAAATGTCCAAGATTTATTTCTTTACCTTTCTTCTCATGGCTTTGTCTTTACTCTTTATCCACCTTTAATCATTGAAAATCTTCATGGGTTATTAACATGTACCCATATAATGCTTTTCGTATGAACAAAGAGCTACATCAAACCGAACAAAAAGAGTGCACAGAACTTTATAAAATAAATGGAGAGTTTAAGATTGACCTTGAAGATCACACCGTACAAAAAGACACGTATAAAATAGCTTATATGATCCATTTCTTACTTGGTGCAGGAAATTTGCTTCCATGGAATGCATTAATCACAACCATCGACTATTTTGGCTATCTTTACCCTGAAAAACATGTGGAAAAGGTGTTTTCAGTAGATTACATGAGTTCTTCCCTACTAGTTTTAGTTGTGATGATAAAATGGAGCAATTTGAGCCGAAAATTTAGCTTTATAGGGAGGATGAACATTGGATTTACTATCTTATTTCTATTATGGTAACTCCTAAAATTGGTGGCAGTGGGTTTTATGTTACAGTTGCATCAGTTGTTATATGTGGTTTAGCCGATGGGTTGATTGGTGGGAGCCTAATAGGGTCTGCAGGGAAGCCATTTTTGCTGGAACTGATTCATCCGGTTTGTTTCGTTAGCATGCAAATTTGTACAAATGACTGTCGGTACGCTGATGGGTCGTAACAACTCAGAGTGTAGCCTAGCACCAGTGGTAAGTGGCAAATGAGTGGGATGGCGGGAAACAACTCCAACATGAACATCCAACTTCAAGTGCTAAATTATGGGACGTGGCTAAAATGATCAAGTGGCCAGCACTCGGGGTGTTTATTATATATACTGTCACGCTATCAGTTTTTCCAAGATTTTTAGCTGAAAAGATTGAGTCCAAAGTACTTAAAGATTGGTACCCAATAATGTTAATATCCACAAATAACATAGCGGATTTTATTGGAAAATGTTTTACAGCGATATATATGGTAAAGAGAGTTAATAAGGCTACTTGGGGTTGTGTGGCAAGGTTATTGTTTTATCCTCTATTTACAGCTTGTCTTCATGGACCTAAATGGTATAGAAGTGAAGAGTTTGTGGTATTACTGACCTTCATGTTGGGTTTCACGAATGGGTATCTGACTTGTGTTATCATGATTTTACCAACGGAAGAGACGAATGGCATTTTGTGTGGTGCAGTTTGGTTAGCCGTGGTTGCCAAACAATACCAATGACGCACGAATAAAAAAAAAAGATAAGGCTTCATATAACGCTGACATGCTCATACAGACCCCGAGTAAATTTTATATTGACGCGGGAGGAGTAAGATCATGAAAGCATAATATTAACCTTAAAACGTACACTCCATATGCAATATGGTATGTAAACTTAAAATAGTGTCTCTCATTTACCTATATGGGACAATAACAAAAACTCATTTCCATGATTCCATCCGTAAGCTTTTGTTTTAAATGCTTCAATTCTCATACCATAGTGCATATACATTCGACTGCACGGTGTCTTTGTTGACCATCATCTAAGTTTCTCTCATTTATCTAATATTTTGAAATATGTCATTATGTATTATTGCAGTTTTTTTAGGGAGTGACGGATAGCAAAACCCGAACCCGATTAAGCCTATTAATCGGATTCGGGTTACTCAGGTCAACTAATTTATTCGGGTATAAGTTCGGGTATCGGGTTGGAATTTTTTGGTAACTTGGGTTTGGGTCGACCCGATTGACCCGAATAGATACTCCTAGTTTTTTTATTTTTCTATTAAAATGAGTAAAAAAAGAACTAACCCGAATTCAAATAGGGTCGTGTTCAAGTATGAAATCTTTAACCTTGACCCGACTTTGACCAGACCCGAACACGACCCCCGACGTTACTAACACCCCTAGTAACGGATTTCCTTTGATTAAAAAAAGCAAAACAAGAAAAATTACAAAAAAAACAACAAGAAAAAAGTTTATAAAAGAATGTTTCAAAGTAAATTAAAATTTCTTACTTTTTGAATGCATTTTAGTTCTTCTCATTTTGACAATTCATAGAATTTAAACTTCTTTCATTTGAAATACCAAACACAATATTTGAAAGAATTTAAAATGGAAATGCCATGAAATTCTTCAAATATACCTCAACCAAATGCACTATTAATATAAAGTAAAACTCTCTTAACTCTACAAAAAATAAAAATAAAAAACAGTATTATTAAGTTTTTCATCATAATTGTGTGCTTCCATTAAATAAACATAGTTGAGCTAAAAAAAACGTATTATCAAAAAACATTGTTTGTCGAAAAAACTTAACATTGGTCTTGAAGACATAAAAACAATTCTCTTGTACCATTTGAAGTAATATGTCACAAACCCTTCACTTGTGGGATTTAAACGTAAACTTGGTTTGATATCTTGAAGATTTGAATAATACTAGAGTAACTAACATAACAATTAACTCAATCATCACTAGTATTCATTTTTACAACTTTTTCCTGTATAGATATTCCTAATGAGTAACTCGTTTTGTCTTTCATGCAAGATGCATAATAAACATTTGGTGAAAAGAACTCATTTGAAGACTTAAAATTCATGTATAATTTTATGCATAAATTTATGTGCCAATAATTTATTAGTTGCATCCAAGGTTATAAATAGCGTGAAGCGTGACGTAGCGGCATAGCCAAGCCTCAAGCTTTAGCGTGAGGCGTTGCGTCATAGCGTTTTTAAGGCGTGACTCAAAGCGGCAAAAAATATTTCTTGCTAGTTGGTTTTATAATAGTTGTCGTTCTAAAAAAAAGCTACTAGGCTTAAAATTGAGTTATAGAGTTACTAAGCACGAATCTCATGCAACACAAATCATAAATACTTGTAAATAAGCTCAAGTCCAATAAATATCTTTAAAAAAAAATAAAAAAAATAAATCTCTTAAAAGCTTCAAAAAAACGCGCCACGCCTTGCGATATAGCGCGCTATATCACGCTTTATCACGCTTTATTGCACGCTACGCCTAAAGGCGGCGCCTTGACCTGTTTTGTAACGTGGAGGCTACGCCTCGAGCTATGGCGCCGCTATAGCGCACTACAGCGGCGCTATTTAGAACCTTGGTTGCATCAATTGGGTCACAATCGGGTCCAATTATTCACAAGTCAATAGGCTAACTGACTCATCAGACGGAAGATACACACTTAGACCGGCTGACGTTTGGTTTTTGGATGAGTTGGAGGAAAACATGCGTGTGTGGATTTGACCGGGGTTTCTCCTCTTGTAGGGTTGAGTGGTAGGGGTTTTACAGTGGGTCATGCTGCTTTGAAAGCCGCCTCATGCAAAGTGACAAAACACGAGAAAGTTTGCATTGAAAATCAACATGTGTTTATTCCTTTCGCGTTTGATACATTTAGTTTTCTTGCACTTGAGGTGGTGGAGCTACTTAATAGAGTTCGGGTTATGAACAGTAATGTTATGACGCCTAGATCCACAAATGTGATTTTTTATAGGATTAGCTTTGCAATTCAAAAAGAGCTAGCGGCGCATGTTGTTGCTCGTTTGTCTTGCATCACTATGTAAATAATAAATTATAAGCAATAAATATTTTAGTTGTAAAAAAAAGTCTCTTAATAGTAAAATGTTTTATAACTTAATTCAATTTAAACATGTGGCTTTAGAGTGGCAACAATTCATTTAGAACTGAGGATGCTATTTTATTGTTTTCGTCATTATGGATTATTATTCTTAATCCTCGTAATTTATTCGTCTCAACTTTATTGTTTTGTATCATCTAGGATCAAATAAGAAGAAAAAACAAATGAAAAGAATAAGAAGATACCACAATCAAACATTTTAGATACATCTCTCTTTAAAATTCTCTCTGTTATTTACGATGTGTTACTGATTTGTTTTCTTCTCATCGTATATCTTCTCTTATTCATCTATCATCTTTTGTCTTTTCTTATTGTCCACTACTAACTATATAGTTGGTACAATTATTTAAGTACAATTATTGTTCAAACCACGGGGAGAAAATTAATCTCTCATTGATCACGAAGGTTCACCTGCGCCGACTCCGGCCTATCCAAAAGAGTAGTCTCCTTGGGATTAGTCGGTTCGCAATGTCGAATCGAAAATTCAAGTATACCAAAAAAATCATTTACAAAATTATATGAAATAATTGATTAAATGCCAAGCGTAAAACTATTGATTTATGACTTGTCAAAACTAAAGAGGTATTTTCTTTAAATTGTGATGGGCAATAATTTTAAAATGAAGGAAGTAAGAGAGCTAGATGCAGTGGGCACCAACAACATATTGGTGTGCCACCTCACCACCTATAATAACACACCAATAACTAACACATTATTCTAAGCAAAAGAAACGGTTTTACATGGTGATTTATCTGAGACAATTAATATGTACCAGACTCTGGGGTTTCAGGATTATGCACATCCTCATTATGTTTATTTATTACAGAAGTCTCTTTATATGCTCAAGCAGGCCTCTCAGGCTTGGTTTCAGCGATTTGCAGCTTATATTACTCGTGGTGGGTTTACTCATAGCCGATGCGACTCATCTTTATTTATTTACAGACATGGGGCACACACTGCTTATTTATTATTGTATGTTGATGATATTGTTCTCACTGCTTCTTCTGAGATTTTGTTACAGCGGATTATTGCTTCATTGCATCAGGAGTTTTCTATAACAGATCTCGGTTCGCTTAATTATTTTTGCAGTATTTCTGTTACACGTGATTCTTCGAGGATGTTCTTATCTCAGCGCAAATATGCTGTTGAGACTCTCGAGAGGGCTCATATGGTTAACTGCAATCCAAGTCAGACTCATGTTGATACTGAGTCTAAACTCGGAAATGATGGTGATTGATGCGATTGTCATAGGACTTCTACACGAAGTTTTACAACTCCCTAGGCAGAGTACCTAACCGTTGTTGTAGTATAGGCAAGACTTGGAGGATTGTTATCGTTCTCTAGGGTAATAGGTTGGAAAGGCTTGATCATGGTCTAACAGAATTCTAGAGGTTGAGAGAGTATTATTTTTGTATTTTTATATTTTATGAAAGCAAGTAAATCTATCGTTTGAGAGGTTGGTTTGTTTAATAAATTACTAAACTAATTAATATCTAATCTACTGGTGATAACTTTATGATAATTGAATGTATTTACTTAATCATGCACTACTTATCAGTTTGCTTCTCCTAATCCTGTTGCCTTGTTATACTTGTGATGATCTGTGTAAGTATTTCCTAGGTCATGAACGGATTACACAAACCCGCCATCTATTTAATATTCCGTTAGGGCAATGCACAAGTAAGGTAGTATGAAGACTATTACAAGGCACCTAAAAGTATATTAAATGCGTGTGAAATACCTTAAGAGGGATCAACCATATAAGGGCGCAAGGTAGTATGAAGACTGTTACCCGATTGTATCCTTTCTACGCACTCGCGTTTCCCTAGACCTATCTACAGCGATACAGACAAAAGATGGTTTTCTAAAGCCGAACGCGCATATTCATCAACAAGAAGCAACAGTAATAGGATCTACAATCTGAATTTCATGCAATCATAAGCAAATACAAAGGAGGATTTAGCCTCGCATGTTATAAGGAAAGAAAGAAGATAAATCAATCATACAACACATAAACATATTGAATGATTAATGATAAATAACCTTACTTGAATTAAAACATGGATCCAAGGTAGTACAATAGGGTTTTGAGGCCCTACAAACGACCTATGAAGCTGCTACAGATGCTAGGGTTCGTATCCCTAAAGTTATACAAAGTTACACACTTGAAACTCTAAAATGGGTTTTATATTTATAGAGATATCGCTGCGACGGCGTCGCTTTGTACTCCTGACGTCGTCGCCACGTAGATGGTTCTAGATCACTTTAAGTTGGCCACGTCCTGACGCCATCGCTGAATCTATGACGTCGTCACCATGAATGTCATGACGCCGTTGCTTTATGGTTGCGACGCCGTCTCCAGGCTCTTAATGAATAATTCTTCATGGTTTTTGGTGTAGAGTCGTAGTCTTGTCTGTTTCTTCTCCAAATAAGCCAAAGTTACGTGTATTTCCTCTAAATGTCATCCAAGTGCTAAAAACCTAAAAACAAACAATTAAGCACATAATCTGGACATATTTGCATAATTTAAGGAGTTAAATGACCCCAAAATAGTATATAAAATGACACCTCATCAAATACATCTACACTTAGGATTTGCTTGTCCTCAAGCAAATGGGCTTTTCTACCTAGACAATAGCAGTATTAGGGTCATTTAACCTACTCTTTAAAAGTATTTTACAACACAACCTTCTAGATCTTGTAATTAAAAGCACGGAAAGTATATACTAGCACATCACATAAGTGTTTTGGATTCTCTCTTTCTCTCGGGTGTATAATAAATTATAACATAATAGGGAAACGGAAAATCAACACTCATTACCTATCATAGCATATAAATTACCATAGGCTTGGTAAAGGATCAAACCTCCACCGCTAGGCGCAAGCATTATTCATTACTATCTAAGAGGTCTTTTAAAGGGTTGTGGGGTGTAAGTGTAAGATAACATATAATGGAAACGAAAACGGATGGGATACATTTGGGTAGCTTTAGGTGAATTTGGAGTGGAAGGGTTAGCTAATTATTTACACGAATACACGCTGGTTTGGTTGCCTATCTAAGACTCGGACGAAGATATACAAACTCTACGTAACTCTACATCAATCTCTTTTCTTTTTCTTTTCTATTTTTTTAATAACATAATACAAGGTATAAATTATCTTGGGTATCAATAATGGATACCCGAGTTCCTAAAGATCTAAAGAGCGAACCCCTCACTTTTGGGTGAATTTTGAGGGTTTTTTGTGCTAGTCATACACATTCCTATCCATGAGACGCTATTAATACTCGGTTTTCGTCGGTATGTGTCATAATTTTTTTTTAAATTTGGGTCAAAATTACCTTTTTATGCTATGTTTTGATATATTACCCATCATTTTGAGGAACAAAGTAAATGGAAAATGAATGAATAGTTTCTAAGGATTATTTTCCCCCTACACTTAAGCTGAACATTATCCCCAATGTTTTATAGAAGTACCCGTAAAAACGAATGAAAGGAAAAGAAACTAGTACTCCCCTTGTTTGCTTAATAATGGATAAGAAACATGCGATAACTGGTTAAATCGTCCTCCAAGAATTGTCCAATGAAAACATCCTAAGATCTTCCAAGCTTCTTCTTGTCAAATATAACCTGTAATTAAAGACAAATACAACTATACAAAGCATAAAATCGGCGGGATAGATAAATATACAATGAGAGTTTAGGGTTTCGACTCTATGAAAGCTGTAAAGATAGGATGAGAGTAATGATATAATTATAGGTTTATGCAGGTTTACAAAAGAATTACAAATTTTAAATCTTGCACATTTTATTTTTCAGAAATACTTGAAAGAATTCGAATTTTTACATAGCTGGAGACGCGACGCCGTCAGGATAAATCCTGATGCCGTCTTCAGCGTTTGTGAAAATTTCTTCTTCATTTTTAATGAGAAATTTCCTGCATGTAATTTTATTAGTCAAATCTAAAGAAAGCACTGCATAAAAACCTAAAATTAATCATAACAATCATATGACTCGAAACTGATGCGGATTAATCTAAATAATTTATTTTAAATGTTTGAATTGGGTTCTTAAAAACCGGATATTTCCCCTACACTTATTTTATTGTAAAATACCTTTGATTGCAAATAAGACGAAGTTATAAACAAACAAAGCATGATTACAAAATTCATTCAAACATAATAAAACAAACAATAAAGAATTAAAAAAACAAGACACTCCTAATATGAATAAAATTAAAGATTAGGTAAATGAGACGTGCTTGGGTTGCCTCCCAAGAAACGCTTGTTTTTGTTCGAGTCACGAGCCTGACTCGACGCATATTTAACAGAAAAAGGAGAGGGTTCCGCTACACTTGAGTTCAAGTGCGGGTGATAGTAAAGGTACACACCATTGTGGTGAGAAGGAGCCCTATGTTGAAAAAGTGGTTGTTGAATTATATGCCCCAAATGGTGTGTTTTTTTAATCCTATCCTTTTCTAGTTCATTTGGCTTAACGGGTAAATTAAGTCCTCTTAAGAAATTATTCTCAATCACCTCCCAATTCAAAAGATCAACGCTTAGGGATCCACTTTGTCCTAATAAACCTGGTTTAAATCCATAATGTTTCTTAGGATCATCAATGCATGGGTGATAATAGCAATCCGTGTCTTTAGGGTGGAAAGGCGTCACATGAGGTGAAGGTGGTGTATGAATGGTTAAGTTATCTACTTTCTTCATCCTAAACTATCCAGACTATATGGTTTAATGGGTGGTTTGGGCCTCTTTTGTCTCCAAGACTTACATCTAAGGGTGGATAATTAGGTAAGGGTTGTGGTTGAGGCTCCGGTTAATCAAAACTAGGAATTTTCCTAGAACTAAGAGGAAGGTCATGATTACATGTATTCAAGCCTAAATCCTCCAGTTGTGTTTCGCCCAAAGGTTCTACCTCTGTCGGGGTTCCTAAAGTCTCTTCTACTTCTTTCGGGTAAGTCACGGGTGGTGTGTACTCCTCAAATGATGGGAGGACTTGTGGGGAACTTTATGGGTCTGGATTTTCTACCTTATCCCATGCTATACCTCTATGCATCTCAACCCAAACATTCTCATTTCTAAACAATTTTTTTGCTTGAGCCTTTAAATTTGCTACTTCTTGTTTAGAAATAATGTTTGGTGGGTTGTCCTATTCTTTTTGGCCTTGGACAAAATTTTCTATGGCTTCCCATGCTTCTTCACCACTTAATTCCCTAAGGTTCCCATCTGCTGCAAAGTCAAGGTCCATTCGGGTATAGTCGTCGACATGATCATAAAATAATTAAGTAAGGGACCATAAATCGAGGCCATGATGAGGGACTCTTTGGATTAAGTTTTTGAAACGAGTCCACGCATCGTAGATAGGTTCATCTTGATGTTGTCGGAACACCAAGGTATAATTTTGGAATGGGAAGGTTGAGTTTTGTGGAGGGGTTTGAAAGGGTGTGGTTGGTGGTCTTTCATACATCATGATAGTGAACGAAAGAGTGATTTATAAAATAAAGGGCACAAAGAAAAGATAGACTACAAGAAAGCTAATGTACTGTAATTAAAATTCTCACTTGATAGGAATCAAGCGAGTAGAACTAAGTTAAACTTTGATCAAAACCTAACTATTCCCCGACAGCGGCGCCAAAAACTTGATGCGGTCGTCGTAGGACTTCTACACGAAGTTTTACAACTCCCTAGACAGAGTACATAACCGTTGTAGTAGTAGTATAGGCAAGACTTGGGGGTTGTTATCGTTCTCTAGGGGAATAGGTTTGGAAGGCTTGATTATGGTCTAACAGAATTATAGGGGTTGAGAAAAGATTATTTTTGTGTTTTTATATTTTATGAAAGCAAGTAAATCTATGATTTGAGAGGTTAGTTTGTTTAACTAATTACTAAACTAATTAATATCTAATCTATTGGTGATAACTTTATGATAATTGAATGTATTTACTTAATCATGCACTACTTATCAGATTGCTTCTCCAAATCCTGCTGCCTTGTCACACTTGTGATGATCTATGTAAGTATTTCCTAGGTCATGAACGGATTACACGAACCCGTCGTCTATTTAATATTCCGTTAGGGCAACGCACAAATAAGGTAGTATAAAGACTATTACAAGGCCCCTAAGAGTATATTAAATGCGTGTAAAATACCTTAAGAGGGATCAACCATATAAGGAGGCAATGTAGTCTGAAGACTGTTACCCGATGGTATCCTTTCTATGCACTTACGTTTCCCTAGACATGTCTACAACGATACAGACAAAAGTTGATTTTCTAAAGCCTAACATGCACATTCATCAACAAGAAGCAACAGTAATAGGATCTATAATCCGACTTTAATGCAATCATAAGCAAATAAAAAGGAGGGTTTAGCCTCGCATGTTATAATGAAAGCAAGAAGATAAATCAATCACACAACACATAGACATATTGAATGATTAATGATAAATAACGTTACTTGAATTAAAACATAGATCCAAGGTAGTACAATAGGGTTTTGAGGCCCTAAAAATGACCTATAAAGCTGCTACAGAGGCTAGGGTTCGTCTCCCTAAAGTTATACAAAGTTACACACTTGAAACCCTAAAATCAGTTTTATATTTATAGAGATATAGCTGCGAAGGAATCGCTTTATACTCCTGATGCCGTCGCCACGTAGATGGTTCTAGATCCATTTTAAGTTGGCCACGTCCTAACGCCGTCGCTAAATCTATGACGCCGTCACCATGAATGTCATGACGTCGTCTCTTTATGGTTGCGACGCCGTCTCCAGGCTCTGAATGAATAATTCTTCATGGTTCTTGGTGTAGAGTCATAGTCTTGTCCGTTTATTCTCCAAATGAGCCCAAGTCACGTGTATTTCCTCCAAATGTCATCCAAGTGCTAAAAACCTAAAAACAAATGATTAAGCACATAATCTAGGCATATTTGCATGATTTAAGGGGTTAAATGACCCCAAAATAGTATATAAAATGACACCTCATCAGTGATCCAATATCTAATCCAACATTATATCAAAGTCTTACGGGTTGGTGGCATCAAATAATGTCACTTTTATAGCATCATTTATCCTATGTAAATTACCCATTTTATATAATTATTGCAAGAATTATTACTTAATCATTTATATTTGAGAATTGCAGTAATTATAAAGTACTTGGTGAAGATTAGCTAAAAGGCACGCATTCTAGAGCTTAAACGAAGAAATATGAAGAAACTGACTCTAACATCCTATACGTTGTATCCATCAAGGAGGATACATCGTATATGTGCCTACACTTCATAAGAAACCACGAAGATACAAAGTCCAATACGTCGTATCCAAGAGACATCCATACGCCGTATTCAATATAAAGTAATAAAATATTCTTGAAGATATCGAACGTTGTCCCTACTCCAAGAAACCCCCAATATGCCGTATCTAACTATCTCGATACGCTGTATCAACCAAATTCCAGACAGTATAAATAGAAAAATTAAAAACGGGCTTTCAGTGTGCTTGATCATATTTTCGATACCTTAACCATAAAATTCAATTTTTAAAAGACAAAAAGAGCAGAAGAGGTCAAGCAAAGCTACTAATTCCATAGGAAACACATTGTAATCTCCTACACTCTTGTAATTGTTCGATTGGTATCATTCGTTTAACTCGGTTAGTTTACCTTGGTTGAATTATTACTTTTGTATTAATCATAATAATTTAGGGCTAATACCCATGGGTATTAGCCATGGTTATGAAGATTTAAATGTTTGGTTTGTTTATATTGACTGCTTAATTTATCGTTGATTGCTTGTTTATGTTTATTAATTTATACTTGTTTACGTGCTTTTGTATGTGACATATCATTCAACTGGATCTAGTGATACTGACCAAGTTAGCTAGATGTCGGGATAGCTCTCCATATAGTGATTTGTATATCTAGATCAATAGGATCACAAATAATGCCCTATCTTTGCTTTTAGATTAGTGAGCTTAGCTGGACCCGCATGTGAACCTGGGATCAACGAGTACGTTCTTAGTCAATTGGTAAAGACTGGACAGTGGACTACTAGTATATAAATTACCATTAAGCAGTAAGTGGGTAAAGTCTCAATGAGCTAGGGTTTTAATAAGAACACCATTATTAATCTCCTAAGATGGATTATAATCAACAAATAGGGTGCTTTATGTGGATGTGTTTAATTGTGATAGAATTCTATGTGTCTAGGTTTTAGGAAGAAGTATCGCCTAAATCTTGGAATGATATGCAACCTCGAGATAAGCACTCATTACACTAAATAAACAAACCAACGTTTTAATTGGATTAATCATGGTTAATGTAGTTTTCTTATATTTGGCTAGACCGTTCTTCTCTCTTTTGTATGTCTGCGTGCGTGTGTTATTGTGTCTTAAATTGATCTAAGTTACCACAAAACCTGTGTTAGTCTCTCATACTGAAAACCCCCCTTATCCGTTAGAATTAGGATTAACATAGGTTTAACATAGAATAGAATTAATATAGATTAAATTAACTTAGTTTAGATAACTAAAATATTGATAAAATAAAAGATTAGTTCTCGCTCTTAGTGATCGACACCCTACTTACCACGAAACTCAATCTGATCGGGTACACTGCCCGTTAAAGTGTTTTTTTAGGTAAAGTCGGCAAAATATAAATTTAAAACTTGAAAACATAAATAACACCTACACGACGACACATCAAGTTTTTTGTGTCGTTGCCGGGGAGTGAAATTTTAATCTTGATTTTTATTTAATATTTTGGTTTTTAACATTAGACTAGCTTAACCCCTAGGATTAGAGTAATTTAGATTAGTGTAAAATTCTATAAAATTTTGTATATTTGTTTTTAATTGTTTGCTTGTTTTATTTGTGTGTTCGTTTTGTGTGTTTTAATTGTTTTCAAAACACTGTTTTGGTCGATAACTTGATACGGCGTATTCACTCTAATTGGATACGGCGTATCTAACTTTTTATCCAATACATCGTATCCATTCAGTAGACTGATACGACGTATTCAGATCAATTGAGTACGGCGCATCGATCGTCTAATACAACAACAGAAACTGATTCTTCATATTTGATTTTCGTGCTCGATTTTCTGTATTACTATGCTTCCAAGAAAATCCTGCTGATATTTTTAACCTTGTCACAGATCATTCTAATCAGAAGTGAGTAGATTGTAGAAGTAATGGCAGAAATTCAAACTAAAGCAACTATGGTCGAAATTGATGACCAAGCAAATTATTATTTAGGAATTACATGTGTTACGGTTAATGGTAAACGAGCATACTAACTAAAAGGTAAATTCCTTGTATGTGACCTATCATTTAACTGGATCTAGTGATACCGACCGAGTTAGCTAGATGTAGGGATGACTCTCCATATAGTGATATATATATCTAGATTAATAGGATCACAAATAATGCCCTATCTTTGCTTTTAGATTAGTGAGCTTAGCTGGACCCGCAGGTGAACCTAAGATCAACGAGTACGTTCTTAGTCAATTGGTAAAGACTTGGACAGTGGACTACTAGTATATAAATTACCATTAAGCAGTAAGTGGGTAAAGTCTCAATGAGCTACGGTTTTAATAAGAACTCCATTATTAATCTCCTAAGATAGATTATAATTAGCAAATAGGATTCTTTATGTGGATGCGTTTAATTGTGACAGAATTCTACGTGTCTAGGTTTTAGGAAAAAGTACCGCCTAAATCTTGGAATGATATGCCGCCTCGAGATAAGCACTCATTGCACTAAATAAACAAACCAACGTTTTAATTGGATTAATCATGGTTAATGCATTTTTCTTATATTTGGCTAGACCGCTCTTCTATATTTTGTCTGTCTTCTTGTGTGTGTTATTGTGTCTTAAATTTATCTAAGTTACCACAAAACCCATGCCAGTCTCTCATGCTGAAAAACCGCCCTTATCCGTTAGAATTAGGATTAACATGGGTTTAGCATAGGTTTAACATAGAATAGAATTAACATAGCTTAAATTAACTTAGTTTAGATAACCAAAATATTGATAAAATAAAAGATTAGTTCTCGCTCTTAGTGATCGACACCCTACTTACCACGAAACTCCATCTGATCGGGTACACTGCCCGTTAAAGTGTTGTTTTAGATAAATTCGGCAAAATATAAATTTAAAACTTGAAAACATAAATAATACCTATACGACAACACAATTAAGTTTTTGGCGCCGTTGCCGGGGAGTGAAATTTTAATCTTGACTTTTATTTAATATTTTGGTTTTTAACATTAGATTAACTTAACCCCTAAGATTAGTGTAATTTAGATTAATTAGTGTAATTTAGATTAGTGTAAAATTTTGTATATTTATTTTTAAATTGTTTGCTCGTTTTATTTGTGTGTTTGTTTTGTTTGTTTTTTTATACACTGTTCTGGTCGATAACTTGATACGGCGTATTCACCTTAATTGGATACGGCGTATCTAACTTCTTTACCAATATAGCGTATCCATTCTGCCGATCAATACGGCGTATTCAATTAATTGAATACAGCGTATCGACTTCAGCTTATAGTAACTTTGCAAGACTATTTTTTCTAGAATG
>BQNB010123901.1:0-20023 GCA_026074375.1 Tanacetum coccineum
AATTGATACAACCTAGCCTCTTTGATGTGTAGAACAAGAGAAGATCAAGATTAACAAACCATTAGACCCAAAAAAAATTTGAGCCGTGGGTATTTTTCCACAAAATAAGCCACGAATTTTGATTTATATACACGCAAATCAAACACGAATCCACCCTTGAAGCTCCGATGCCAATTGTAGGATCCCGATAACACTTCACTTCACACAATCGATCACGAAATCGGAACTAGAAATGAGAAAGAGAGAGTTGTTCTAAAGAGAGAAACTAGAGAGAGAATTGAGAGAGAAACGAGAAAAAGATATATTTAGATATTTTGAACAACTAACTCTTTTCTAAATAGAAAAGAGTTTATATACCCCGTCGCGTTAAATGGGAAATTACGCGCTGGATATTAAGCTAGACCCGGCTCGGGTTTGCTTGGGATAAAACCCTAACCATATACAATATTAGATTAACTATCCGAGCACCCGATTCCCGATATATCCTATTACAACATTAACTAATAAAAAGACCGAAGCTCCCAACCTTAGAGTGACTGAGAACTACCTTATCGACTCAATAATTGAGGCTAACAATCTCCCTCGAAAGTGATGTTCTTGAACAGCGGGAACGAGCTTACCATTATTGACTCACATAAAATTAGGCTAACAAAATCGGTTTTTTTATTGAATAAGATCCACTGATGGGCGAGTTTAACACCAAAATCCCTTTCTGTTGTTTTGTCAAAATAATATGAAACAGCATATAATGAATAGAAACCGACGTTTTTTAACGTAGTATCCACTTAGTATGGTTTAATTCACAATATAATTTAAAGGGCTAAAGTTCCTAACGTTATATGGTTAAATTTAAATGCGCCAAGTACGTATGCCCCGCTTTTGAATACAGACAGTCATTATGAAATGATAAAGGAAAACATGGGCCGTTATGGCTCTATATTTGTTGCGATTATGTTTTTCATAATTGTGCTTTATTTTTTAAACTTTTCAGGTTTATGTAAGTTTACTATGTCAGAATGAACATGAATATAAGCTGAATGAAGTTTCAAACTAAGTTCGCACAAAGTGAACTTATGAAACATAATCCCAAAACTAATCAAACATTAATCCCCGATATAGAAGCCAAAACAAACGCCCCCTTATTAGCTTAAGTTAAAAGTCTATTGTATTATTAACTCTGAAAAGAGAGAGCTTATTATCCCTTTCTTGGTTTCAAATAAGCCCAAACGCCCCCTTATCAAGGGATATTATCAAGTGGAAAAAAAATTAATTTAGGTCAATTTTTGTCTAATGGTTTCATAGGTTCAACAAATTATACACATTCACTTATCAATGGGTTAAAAAACCATGTATCTTTGGCACTTTTTAATGAGGTTCTTACTCAAATGTAAAACCTAACATTTTATAGCTACCAAACACAATTATCATATGTATGTTATAATACAATAACCCATTAAAACCATCAAAATAATGGTGAACCTAACGTCCCCTTAAAGAAATCTTGAATGTTGAATAAATTTTTTTGGTCATCATATTTTTCTATCTATAGTTACTTCATAAGTGAAACAATATATTTATTAGATACATGAAATCATCGTGATAATTGTTGATGTAGGTTTGTGGTGAGAGTAGTCCCTGTCACTGATCATTGCATGAATCCGCTGTGTTTTCTGGTTTTCTTGAATGATAGCCTGCACCAGTTCTGCAGTCGCGACCGTTTTGCAGGGGTAGGTCTCAAACTCACACATTTTATCTTCATCATGCATTTAAATTTGTCTATCTATAGTTTACTTCAAAATTGAAACAATATATTTAGTAGATACATGAACATCGTGAAATTGTTGATGTAGGTTTTGGAGGCAACACAATCATTGCATGAAGCCGGGTGTTTTCTCTTTTTAATGATGTTGCCTGCACCAGTTTGCTTGCAGTCGGGACCGTATATGCAGTGGGTAGTTCTCAATCACATATATTTTTTTATTCTTCATCCGATATCATTTTTACTATATACCATATGAAATACAAATGCGCTAATACAGGCTGAATAATATACATTGCAGCAACCCGGCCATGGAATTAGTTGTGTGGAAAAAAAGGTTATCATTATCGTTCGTACAAACAAAAATTACATAAATAACTTTTGCCCAACTTGTTCTTGATTGTCCCTCAAATTATACGTGAAATACCAGAATTTACCCGTTCTGACTCCACATCATTTAGCGTGCATATTGGCTTATTGTAAATACTGGTAAAGTACAGAATCCTATATGAAACAATCATTTTTTTAATCTACAAAAGAAAACATGCCTCCAAAGCATATCAATCTATTACTCCAGCTTATATTAATGGAAAAGAAAACAAATACATTTTACAAACATATACAAATAGAAACAATGTATTTGATGGAGTAACAGTTTGATATGTTATCATAATAATCATAAAAGTCATACAAATCAAAACTAAAAATTTGTAAAACACTACATAAAACCTATTACAATACATAGCTTATTGTTGTTAACATTAAATCCTGTAATACTCCATCAGTTCCTTTTTATATTTTCAGGTGAAACAAATAACCTATGTAATGTAATAAGTAAACTTTTACAAAAATAGCACAGTGACTTGACTTAAACAAATGAAAAGTACTTTTGGTATAAATGCACAAACCCCCTTGCTAATTTTTCAGCTTATTATTATAGTTATTGCTTGACTTCTTGAAACTAATTGTTTGAATTTCGCAGATTCTTAATGAAGAACTAGGGAATAATATTGATTCTTTGAAGGCATAGACCAGGATTATGGAGAGAGTGATCCACCCCTTAAACGGACTTAAAAGAGTGTAGCTTTGGATAACAGAATTAACTTGCTGATTAGCTTGGTCTTGGACCAAAATATTATGTGGTGGATTTACTATGGGCGGGCAAGTGGGATTGGTACCAACACCCAGCAAACCCCCTTGGCGCGCGCTGCATACACACACACACACACAACACACACTCTTGATATTCTACCAAAAAAACATCACGTAAATCAGGCCAATCATTTTCTGATCAAATAATAATGGAATCCGCTTATCAACAGGGGTATTGTGGAAATGGAAAAATCTTGGATACGCGTGAAATTAAGAGGGATTAATGCTTAACTACTATAAACTTCCATTTTGACAACATTATATTGTGAATCCTGATCATAACTTTTTTTTTTTCGGAGTGAAGGTTTTAGGTTAATGCGAGTTCAACACCATACAAAAGAAACAATTTTGAGCATTCTGGCAACTCAAACAACATGTAAAACAAAATATATTGGCATGTATTTGAAGAACAATTCCTTGATTTTTCTAAAGGTACGTTCAAGTTAATAGTTTTTTTGTGCTTGATTTTTCTTTGTTTTACTCTAACTCCGATTTTGTCCTTATTAGAGATGAAAGATTCATCGCAAATTGACCCTTTTTTTTTCACTGAACGTGTTAACATTTTTCATCTCTGCAACTCGAAATGACCCTTTCATAACTACTTTAAGGGATGTTTTAAGGTTGCTTAATTAAACTAATTTTCTTGGGGTTTTTAAAAATTATCATTGACACCTGAATAGAGGCTGTTTTGAGATTAACTTATAAGAACTATTTAAGTTGATGTTCATTATAAATGGCCACTTCATATAGAACACAAATTATTAATTTATTTCAATTTTGGCCACTACTTTATTAAACTATTTAAGTAGTTGTACATATATATTTGGCCAAATTCATTATAGAACACGAAATCATTAGTCATTAAAAAAAAAATAATCCTATAATCGTGTAGATGCAAAGGTCGTAAGGTGAAACCTGACTTCGCGTCTTTTCCTTAACTAACTTCGGTTTGTGAGACGTTGTTCTTATTTGCTTTCATGCTGCAAATATATGGTGCACATCAACATTGTGACAACGATAGCTCGTAATCCTCAAGAAACATATTCGACGACTTATTGTTTGCATGGCTCCATGACAGATAGTTAAAGTATTCTAACAATAAATTCGACGAAGAGGTGCAAGTAAGAACATCTATCTAATAGTCCCCGCTTAATATACACATGGTAGACGTGATCCATGAAAACCTTGACGCAGAAGACATTGGTTTATTTCCAAATCAGGAACCTGAAAACAGAAAAAGCAAATACATATCCAACTGTTGGGTGCATGAAACAAAGAACAGCAAAGCAAACAAGCCAGGATGCAACCTTTGGATAGATAATGCAGTCCTTGAAGTCTGGTCAATGTGGCCATAGGTAACATTATGACCCGAAACTTTTGTTTTTCTAAGTCAGTCCAAGCTTCCAATAACGGTGCCGAGGTAATAGTCATGTTCTATTAGATATGGTTGGATTATTATATAAGATACGAAAACAATCAGGTTTATTAATAAAATTAATAGGAAGGTTGAAACAAACTTATCTGTGCCTATTCAAGATACAAACTTTTACTTCTGCTCTCTTATGTTTCACTAAACTATGCCATTGGTCCTTATGCGTATACTCACTCATTTGTGCAGGACGTTGAACTGGGAAACAGGCGATCTCCAATTGAGATTATTAAAAATGTGCATAAAAGACAAAAAGAACAAGGTGAAAGGCGTGATTCATAGGCAGAAAAGAAGAACTCAATGGGACTGGGTGTAGTCAAGAAGTCAATGGGGCTAGGTGTAGTCAAGAAGCAGATTACATACTTAACCAAAGTAATTAGACTTCATCTACCGACTTAAAAAATAAATGAAACATATGTTTGAAAGTTTTTAAGGAATACAATCACTCTGATCATGATTAATGAAAAGGTTTCTAGATGATTTGAAGTTGTTGTTCTCAATCGCTTTACATTTTCGATGCACATAATACTTCCGTTGACGAACACACTGCCGCGAAGCGCGGGTTTAAAACCTCGTTAGAATAAAATTTTAGAGATTTATTAGAGTTCTTTTATTTTATCATTGTAAGTACTGTTTTACTAATGGTAGCTAGTTTTTTTTCGCGCTAACAAAAGAAAAACTAACCGTATTCATTTCATCTTCATATGTGTATCAGGCTGCATCATGGCGCACTTCAAGTTGTGAGTGGAGATTTGCAAAGAATATGTCACGGTTTATAGAACTTTGATTAGACAAAATATTATTCTACTAGACAATGTAGTTAGTTTACATTGATTCTCTTTCTCTTTTTCCTTTTCTTCGTGACACCACAATTTTACAATGTATGTTAGTTATTTTACATTTAAGAACTTTTATCAAAGTGCAATATAATTTTTTTTCTCTGTTGTATTTTATTATTTCTGTATGAAAGGAAAATATTAATGTTATGAAAGGAAAATATTAATGTAAATATCAGACTTTTTGCAATATGTGTTATAAAATATGACGTGTATAGCATATGTGTTGCATGATATAGAAGTGTTGCAAGACATTAAAAAGTGCGGCACTTGTATGGTAGAAAACAACAGAAAGTGTCGCACTTCATAAACTAAAGTGCTCCATTTTATGAAAAATGCTGCCTTTGTTTGTAAATATGTTGCCTTTGATTTCAAAAAATGTGATCAAAAAGTGACACATTAGAGAGTTAAAGTGTTGCACTTGAACATGAAAAGTGTTGCATGTGAGTGTAAAAAGTGTTGCACATCAAAGTATGACACTTACTATATATGGGCAACACTTTAAAAAAGAGTCGCATATTCCTATAAAAGTGTTGCACATACCTAAAGCAACGTTACATAATGTTGCACTTCATAAAGTGTCACATAAGACATAATGCAACATTTTAAAGACATAATACAACACTTTATGTGTGTTGCCTTAGATTCATTTTGGCGGACCCCTTATCGATAGAAAGGGGGCGCTGGTGCCTATCAGGGGCCGCCCTCTGGTAACAGGCTCATGTTTTTGTCCTGTAGTGGGGAAATATTTTCTAAGGCATGTTTTTCTGATTTTGGAGGGAAAATCTGATTTCAAATATATATTTGAATAAAACATTTCTATTAATTACAAAATATTTTATCTAATTTATGTTTGTAAGAAAAAAGGCTTTGTTACATTTATAAAAATGTAAAGTTTAATACAAAAAGATATAACTTTGATCATTTAACAAATTAGTCATTTGTTTGTACATACCGTAAGTGATTTACGTCGAAATAGAATTTACGACTAATAACTTGGTTACGTTTAATTTTACGTAGAATATTTTTACATTTTGTGATTATCAAAACGTAGATAAGTCGAAAAATATAAATAACGTTTTAGACATTATTTGTATTAACATAATAAAATTTGGGTTGTGAGGAAGATATCGAGTGTCCGGATGAAGGTGTAGCTAGATTGACAAAGAGAGCAAGTTTAGAGCTCGAGGCATCCAAGGCTATTATTTAAAAAAGCATCACTTAGATGTTGAGTCATTTTGTGAAATTGAGAATGGAAGTGAAAGATTTTAAGTTTGTGTGTGTTAAAATTATTGTATAAAAGAGGTTTATATAGTGAAAATTGTTAGTTTGAAATTAAGGCGTGTAAGATTTAAAAAAAAGGAGGATTATAGCCGCAGCGGTAAAAAAGTTCCAAATTTCCCCACTTTGGCGAAGGTGAGTGTTTCGACGAAATGGTTGGCTAGCCCGACAAGTGGTGCAGTGGCGAGACGGTGGCGAGGCTCCACGTCAGAATAGCGATCCACTCTCGTTGCTGCACCCGGTGCTCTAAGAAACATAAAAAATGTAATATGTTCGTCAAATTTCTATAATATATTATAAAAAAAAGGATTGGGCCTAATTAGGCCATTTAAGGCCAGATAAGTACCGTTTTGAGTGATTACATTCAGCCAATCTAGGTTAACAAGCATGATTGTCCGCGCGTTGCTTCGGGGCGTAATTTTTTTTAGCATAGGGTGGTTTTTGACTGTATAAGAGCTGGACATTCCGCGCGTTGCAGTGGGGCTTGTTTTTGTGCGATTTGATTACATAGCCCACGCGTTACCGTGGGGCATAATTTTTCGCGAATCTGTTTCAAATAAATGTTGAGTGGAAATGTGGGCACGCGTTATTTCGCTCGTTTTGTTCGCAACTGGAAAATATTTCCGCAGGTATTTTTTTATCTGAATGAATCGGTAGATATGTGTTATATATTTGATAAATAAAGTTCTTTACATAAAAAATCGTAACTAGTTAAAAGCTGAAGGTACGTTCTGCAAATTTTTTTATTTTTTTCTATTTATATTAAACTTCAACAATTTTTATAAAGTCGTGCATATTTCGGAAGCATAGCAATATTGGGCTCGTTTTGTTCGCAATTCAAAGATCTTTTCGCTGGTATTTTTGGATCTGTATGCATCGGTAAGTCGAGGGTCCGTTTCGTATCCATCATTGCTGACTACAACAAACATACAAATACTACACATTTATTAAGGTGTGCACCTTTGGGCCGGAAAGTATACATATTTTTTTTGCAATATGGGCCATTGTTGGGCTTACTGTTTCGAGCGTGAAACGACATCGTTTTTTTCCGCGTATAGTATATATATAATTAGCTTTTTTCTTTGTTAGGACTCGCCTTCTTTGGCATGAGTCTAGTACATCTCCAATTTTGACTCATTTATTGTCAATAGGTGCACCTAAGTTGTATTTAATCTCAAACGGGTCAAATAAACAAAACTAGCTAAAAAAAGGAACGATTAAATGGATTAAAAATACACCAAAAGTCTAGTTTCGATGCACACTGAAATTTACGTACGCAAAGACAGCTTTTGTGATTCAACCCGACCTGCCTATTTTTTCATGTACTGAAATATGACATGTTGCAAGACCCATTTTGACTTTTGACCAGTCCAAGTATATTTGTTCTAGAATATATTAGTATTGCAAACTTGCAATAGAATGATAGAAACAATCATAGAACCCGCGCGTTGCTGCGGGACTTATTTATTTTTTCGAGATAGTTTTGTGAGTCGCTTTCAGGTTGGGGGATTTTTCCTAACTATAACTTTTGTTGATGGTACATAAGAACTGAAGTTTAGGTTAAGGGTAAACTTTGTAAAAATCAAAAAGGGTGATTGATATCAGTCTCTCCTCTTGTAACTAATTTATGTGTTAACAATTTATAATGTTTCTCTAAGGTTATAACATCATATATATACTTCCATCATTTCCAGTCGTCGAAATGCCTTTAAAAAAAATTCTAGTCATCTAAATGGCTCAACTGGATCTGTTTCCATAAGTATACTTGCAGCCTTGAAACAATCAACCGCTTCCGTTATGCACATGGACCCTCATCTTTATAAAACTCACCAAGTTTAAACCGAGCCGATGAGTTCATTCGATCTAGTGTCAATGCTTCGGTCAAGAAGCTTCGGATCACGGATCCAGACTTGCCACCGAACCGTCTCAAAACCACGGCCATGGAAACAAAGTAGCCTAATAGCTCTTAGCTGTAAAATTTTCCATTTTTCCATGTTTACATCTGAATGATTAAATACAAAAATCAAAAATTTATAATGAAGAAATTGAAACAGAAGTAAAGCATAACTTTTTGGTAATTAAACTGATCGAGATAGAAGAGGTAATTAAACCTTGATACTAACCTGATGAGATGGTAACTGAAACTGTTCATCTTTGTTGTCAGAACAAAATCTCGCTTATTGCAAAATCCAATTTTGTTGATTGAATGGTGGGTCATCTCTAAATTGCACAATCAACACGTTGTCATCGCAAAGACCCTTTGTAGGCGAGTTCTTCTAGTATTAAGAAACGACCCCTGAAATATTGCAGGAAATAGCCTTACATGAAAAAAGCAAGGTATCGATGAAATAGATATTAAAAATCAACAGCCAAAGGTATTTACGAAAAGAGACACAATACACACCAGTCAAAATGCTGCAAAATGGAAGATCATTTGAAGCATAAGATTTGACCTGAAGCATGATAATATGCACTATAGTTTTATATAAATGTTGTAGCTATTTCTTTTTGTCGTCTTTTGATTTAGTAATTTTCAAATTAATCGAATCACAGAATGATTCGGATAGTTATAGTGGCGCATAAGCGCGAGATGTACCTTGTGGGGGGTGGCAGTCCCATCAGTCAAGGGTCGTAGTAGATGCGACAAAAGGAAAATCATGCCCGAAGATTATCTCCTGCAACCACTTAGTTATGTTTAACAGCTTTTCAAAATTATGCTCAAAAAAGATTCTATATAAACCGAATCTTAGATATAATAAACATAAGCCGTTTTATTCAGTTCTTGCTAACCTGAAACATTTTAAAACGTGCGCTAACCAAAAAATGCAGTTCTTGAGAGGCTTTCCGAGATAATTCGTCATAACTGAAGTTTCAAACATATAACAGAGACATCAGTGAAACCTAAATAAGAACATAACGCCAATCAGAAAAATCTGAAAACTAAAGAAAACATAAATCAAAAAAGAAAAGAGATGTAGCCAAACCAACCTTTATATCGGGAAATCTAAATGAAGCATCGAACTGATATTGATCAGTCCTAAATCCGGAAAAAATTAAGTGCGCACATTATCTGTTTCATGACAGCAAAAAAAGCAAACAAAATCATAAATAGCTAAAATTATGTCTCGTGACAGGAGAATCAAATCCAAACACTATTACCTACATTGCATTATCTGTTTTCTCTTATTTCAAAATACGTGCTTCGTAATCGTACAACCTACCTCAACGTTGCTGTTTTTGAAAAACTGAGTATTGTTATTCTGAACTTTGCGCTTTCTTTTTCTTCTCATTTCTGACCATATTTCGGTTCGGCTGTGGCAAGATGCAATCAACAGGGCAACCTGCAATCACCAAAAAATGCAAGCAGCAAGACAAAAACACAAATACGTGCCTTTTTATATTGGTGGAATACCTGTTCGTGTTCTCTTCATTAAGGGTTGGTGAATGCGCTAGGAAAGATGGAAAGTGGTAGCTGTTAAACGTTAAACAACGTTGTATCAACCCGTCAATGAGAGTGTGTATAATAATAACAAATGAGGCTCAGATTTGTGAGTATAGAATCAGGACCAAACAGAAGCCGATGAACTATTTTTTATAATGAATACAATAGCAAAGATCTTTACAATAACTTGGGTAATTTTAGCTATTTATGTGTTGTTGCTGATATCCGTAACATTCCATGGGCTGAAAGCATAGTAGGTACAATGTAGTATGCAATATGGGCTGGTTAGTATATCTTTTTTGTTTCTACTGATCTACTTACTGACGTTTATCAATAAAATTTCATCATATCTATCTAGAATGTAGCATGATCAAAACATATGTCCATAAGAAAAGATAGAAGTATTTACCATCGCATATACATGTTAACACGGAACTGGTTATCTTTTTTTAGTAATGTTCTTTGTAGATTCACCACCGGGATTTACTTTATACCTGACATTACATGGGAGCTCCTCTATTATCTTGGCGTGAAACAATTACCAGCAAGCTTTCGTTAATACTATTCAAAGACAGCGAGTGTTGACCCCCCACGGTGCGTATATCTTTCCACCAAAGCAAACTTATAACCGTCACTGGTGTACCCTGCACAACCACCAAAACATGTTAACAAAACAAAGGTACTACAAAACAATGAAAATATAATAATAGATATAGGATAATATTTTGAAGATAAAAATGCTTATCATGTCCAGTAGCCGGGAAATCTCAAACAAAATATGTTATAAATTTAGCTCATAGTAACTAATGATGTGCCTGCGCTCATGGAGGTTGTTGAGGCGAGCAATACTCGCACTCTGCCATCCTTCCACTATCCGCGGCAAGACAACGTATTTTAAAGATCATCACAGCCAAGTAAAATGCAATCAACATTCAACCGCCAAATGAAGTATAAGACTGATGTCTGCAAATATAAATGCAAAACGAAACAACATTTGTGGTTGCAACCATAGCCCAGTAGCACCAATAAGAAGTAAAATACAAATAAGAGTTATGGCATTCAATCTCATATTGCGAGACTGTGAAGCTCTTATAAGACGACATATCATTTTGTAAACATTCCAGAATATCAGCCAAAGAAAAATACAAGACATGGCTCAATTTGGCTCAGATTAATTAATGCAGTGGCTACGCTCGTGGAGGTTGCTGAGGCGAGCAATTCTCGCACTCTGCCATCCTTCCACTATCCGCGCCAACATGATAAATTTGAAAGATCATCAGAGCCAAGTAAATTGCAGTCAACATTCAACCCTAGCCCGGGTCACGTTTCCTCGCCAAGTTACCTTGGCTACAATAATAATTCGATTAAGGTAACCCCGCCAAAATACCAGGCCTGCGTTGGTATCTTATGGCGAGAAAACTTACAAACGCATACAGTATAAATAGCATCATTTGAGGCAGCAAACGACGTTCTTTCCCTAAATTGAGATTTGAGAGAACATGATTTCTACAATACCAAATATGAGGATGTATGGTGTTCCTGATACTCTACATGGATCATTATATCATTTCTCATGAAAGCGACTTGATCTTTTTATTGCACTGTATTCATTGATCACCAACAATAAAGTAACATCGGTAACCCAGTGGTTTAAAGAAACTTTTTCTCTTTAAATAGGACACTGAAAGTTCGATAATTTTAAAAAAATAGATAGAGCTTTAGATTTAAACAAAAATGCAATATTAGTACTCGAATTCTAAACAAAAATGTTTAAGGTACATTTTTGTATGTAAGCTCATTCAAACCCGAGATAAAGGTAACATACATTCCTTTGCGTTCTAAATCACTCTAGATCCCAGAATCCCATTCGCCTTCACAGTATTAAGTAACGTACATGAAACACCAAGGTTGGCTGAAAGCAACCGGTTAGTCTTCTTACTTTATCTACTCATATAAATTTTACAGTTCGTTTTACCTATGCTATTTTTTCCCTTTAAAATCTGCATCGACACACATAAACTTACAACTAAGCATTTATAACATGTTACTATGGAATACCAAAGAAACACTTATATAAACCAACACCCAAGCCCCTAAGGGTTTGCTTTTTGTCGAAGAGGAACATTTATGTCATACCGACAATGCATGAAATACATGTTTTTTAGTCTTAAAATAACCTAAAAAGTTGAGCATAACTTAATAAAACAATGCATACATAAATTTGTAGCATACTCATGAATGAGTTATAAAAGTATGTCACACTGGAAAGCAAATAGCAAAAAGTTTCAAACCTTACCTTTGGCTGGTAACTGATGCGATATGCCTTTACCTCTATTACTTGGTTACTCGTGCACATTAAGCTCCTGAACAACAAAATTGACACTAAAAATCAAAACTTTATCCACATATTCTTAAAGAACTCCCAATTTTTTTAACAAAATCATTTACATCCAAATAACAAATTTTAGGGGACAAAAATCCCCAATTCCAATCACCAAGAAAATTAAACACAGAGGCACCAAAATCCCTCAATTAAATAGTCTTAACCAAATCTTAAGAATATTAAAAAAATACCTCAACAAAATAGAAACTCTAACTTTTGTATAACTGGACATGAATCAATTTCGTTTTTTAGAAGCACTCATCAAATGAACATAAAATCAATTGAAACAGTAGACCTAAAATTATAGTAAAACTAAAGTTAGAAGAAATGGTACTAACCTTCCTGAATCATCACACATCGGAGGATTTTGGGAATGCGTAGCATGTGACTGGAGAAGATGGTTCGAGAATGTTAATGAAAATGGAGATGGTTCTGGATTGATATACGGTGGTGATCTATGGGCCAGTAAACATGGGTTAGGCTAATACATTTGGGTTGGGCGAGTAACAATGCTTAAGATGAACAGTACTGCACATCTCTAATGATTATATGTATAATATTTGAGTTTGTCTCCTCCATCGGCTCTTTAATACTGTAACAAGAGACTATAGTTTCATATTCACGACTTTGATAAGGTATAACTTTCTTTTCTTCTTCTAGATAAAACCGCTGTCCATATGCCAAAATAAGGGTTGCGTCAAGTAAATGTACTTTTTTGTTATCTATGTGAGATATTTTGAGGACAAGTTTCTCCCTACATACTAAGAGACTAATCTTGATCATTCATTTCATTAGATTAAAAAGACAAGATTTAAGATTAAAAAATAGAGAAACCAAAAGTGTAAATTTACTAAAACTCACACTAACTACTGCCTCATTATTTGTAGAGTTGGCAAATCTTGCCCAAATTGCAATTAATTAACTTTTTGACATTTTGTACGTTTTTTTACGTTTTTACGTTTTTTTACGTTTTTACGTTTTTTTACGTTCTTATACGTTTTTGTACGTTTTCATACGTTTTCGTTCGCTTTCGCACGTTTTCGTAAGCATTTGCGCGTTTTCGTCTGTTTTCGCACGTTTTCGTCCTTTTTCACGCGTTTTTGTCCCTTTTTAGACGTTGTCGCACGTTTTCTTATGTTCTCACACGATTTCTTACATTTTCGCACGTTTTCGTCTGCCTTCACACTTTTTCTTCTGTTTTCATCCGCTTTCGCACGTTTTGTCTGTTTTCAAACAGTTTCGTTCATTTTTTGGACAATTTCTTACGTTTTCGCACGTTTTCTTACGTTTTCATACATTTTCGCACGCTTTCGTTCGCATTCGCGCGTTTTCATCGGCTTTCGCGCATTTTCGTTTGCTTTCGAGCGTTTTCGTCAGCTTTCGCGTGTTTTCGTTAGCATTCGTGCGTTTACACCTGTTACACCCCGACATAGGCGAAAACACGGGCATGCGACGAAGAATGATCAATCATAACACAAGATACAAAATAGAGAAAACTAAAATGGATTAATGAAAAGTGTCATGATGATCATCCACACCAAGTACAGACTTGAGTGAAGTCCCGATCAAGAACACTTCAAATAGTCAGCAATTATTACAACCAAAGCCCACGCAAGGGTTCATACTAGCCTCAACCAAGCCTCATTGTACTAAGTTCAAACAAACACCAAATGCAAGACCTCTCAAAACATGATCCCTACAGGATACTCTTAGAGTCTGCTAGTCCGCATCACAATCTTACTGATCATTAACTTCACCTGAAAATGATACTCAAAAATGTCAACAATAATGTTAGTGAGCTCGTAGGTTTGAAGAAACCTAGTTGTTGTGCCAATATTTCAAACAGTGGGACAAATGTGTAATATGACAGTGAATATATGAAAAACACTCAAAACCCATGACCTAGCATCACCGTTAATCATGTATCATGACCTAGCATCCCCGCTAGTCATCAAACCAGCATATACCAATGCTTTTGAGGTCGCAACCCCGAGGTCATACGCACCTAAAGCCTACTAGCTGGAGTATTTACTGAGGGCAGACCCTTCACAAACATAGCAAATCCATGCTAATCACACCTTGCCATGCACCTCGATGCATGCAAGAACAATCATACCACATAATATTCACATAGCAGTTATAAGCACATAAATTGTCCCCAAAAACAAAACCACATTTCGCACAGTTTAGAAAATCAGTTCAAAACACATTTGAGTATCATTTTCCCCCAACGAAAAATATTTAAAAAGCGGGGCTTCGAGAACTCACCTCAAGCATCAAACTCAATATCACACAAGCAAATGCAACGACGTCCGAACACGACCTAGTCCAATTAATGTTCCACTTAGACATTTATTTCCAAAACAGTTTTTCGGGTTTGATGCATAGAGGTCAGATGTGCGTTGTACGGTCACCCTTAACGTTTTTAGTGGTGTGATGGTTGATGACTTATCTTCAAAATAACATACTTCCAACTCATACTTTAGTATAATATATGTACGTATACCTTGCTAATATAATAGATAAGTAATATAAGATAATAAATATTTGTATATATATCTCGGTAATTCCATTCGGTACTCTTAGTTACCATTAATTCATCGTTTAAATTATAAGAAACGAAAGCGTTTAATTATACTAAACGATTTAGAAAAGTTTCAGAAAAATATATTTTTCGTCTTTTAGTCGACTTATTAAAATAATAATATTTTATTATTTTTATCAAAAATCGCGTTTTGAGTAAAATTTCTAAGTATATACTTTTTACGAAATTTCGACATTACCCGTTCGTTTATACAACGTTTTCCAAGGATTTTAAACCTTAATTTTAAACATTTTTCACAATTTACCACTTTTCGACAAAACACAAAATCATATCTCACAATGCTTATGAAAGTATATTTCCCAAAAACGAATTTCAATATAAATTCATAAGTATGTTTCGCTTTTCAAAAGTTCGTCAAAACTCAAAATATGACTAGTTTACGCTTATTGGGCCTTAAGGCCCAATAAGGATCGATCAAGATATTTATATGCATAATATATATTTTAGGCCCAATACCAAAGCCCGTTAGTAAATATATAAGTCCAAAACAATAGCTAATAAAGTAATCCGGACCACAATAAGCCCACAATAAGCCACGACTTATTGGGCTTATTGGGCCGTGAGTTCATAAGCTCCCAAAACTATAATAAACTTTAAATAAGCTAATACGCTACGTAATATATTCGGTTATCATCATAAGCTATCAAAATAGTCCACAAATACTTGACATACGAGATAAATAACCAAAAACACTTCTATTGTATACCCTTAAGTTGCCATGAGCTAATAAGCCCAAATAAGCTCGAAAATTGCTTAATAATAAGCAAAATAATCCAATATCCAAAATAAGCTACATAGCAAATAAATGTTTTTCAACCATCACAACCACGACAATAAAACTAACAAAACCTCATTTTCTTTTTCCTTTGTTCGAACCTCAAACCTAACCTTTATAACCTTTCGCAAACTTTTCATTTTTGAATTTTAACAAACGCACCGTAAAACTAGCTTCTATGCATCATTTAACACATACAAGTACAAGTTAAATCAAGATTTATAAACTTACAAAGAGGGTTTTGAAAAGCGAGAACGAATGCGAACCGACTACCAAAACGTAGTTTAAACAATAACCCGAATACTAGAATCAACCCACAACTCCGCAAATCTTCATGTTTTTTATCAAAGTTGAAAAATAAAGTGTGCGTGTGCGCTTTGGTCGGACGCAAGAGAAAACCAAAGGAAATGTGTGTGTTTTTTATTTTGAAAATCACATGAGAAATGTGTTGTGAATAGATACAAACACATATGTACTAAAGGTTGGACCATTGATGCTAAAAAAAATGCCTCCTTGTCTCCTACAACGATTGAAACCGGCCAAGGTATCCTAGGGGCTCGGGATGCCTTTTTTGTGTCGGGTTCACTTAAAACTCAAAAAATTTGATCGTAAAATATTTCTCAAAGTTACTTAGCATTTTTATTCACTTTAAAAATACTTTTCCCATAACTTAGAGTATTTACACGACTTATTTCCACATTAAACATCCCAAAAATCATTTTGAACATTATCGGACGTGTCGTGACTCGTTTTTGGCATTTCACGCTATTCACGGGTCAAACTACCCGGAACATAATCAACATAATAATACCCTCTAAAAAGCATTATTATACACCACATAACCATAAAACATCTCAATCATATAAATTCACCACCTTCAACACGGTACAGGTTCTAACAAAATTGACAAAAGTCAAATAGTCAAAGGACTAAATTAGAACATTCAAATCACAGAAAAGGGCAAGGGTTGCATTCTACCCCCTTAAAAGAATTTTGACCCCAAAATTCAGCTACTACTAGCACTAAACAATTGCGGGTACTTAAGTCTCAACTGGTCGTCACGTTCCCACATGAATTCAGGACCACATTTCGAATTCCACCGAACCTTAACGATGGCAATTCTACTCCGTTTAAGCTTCTTGAACTCTCTCTCTAAGATTTCCACAGGTTCTTCCACAAAATTTAACTTAGCATCAACTCGGATCTCATCCAAAGGCACTTGCAGTGTTGGGTCAGCCAGACACTTCTTAAGGTTTGACACATGGAACGTGTTATGAACACTATTCAATTCCTCAGGTAAATCTAACCTATAGGCCACTGGACCGATCCTCTCAATGATCTCAAATGGTTCAATGAACCTAGGTGCTAATTTCCCTTTCTTCCCAAAGCATACTACACCTTTCCAAGGCGACACTTTGAGCTAGACATACTCACCTACACTGAACTCTAAGGGTTTCCTCCTCTTATCAGCATAACGTTTATGACGATCACATGCAACCTTAAGTCTATCCTTAATCTGCGAGATCTTCTTAGTAGTTTCTTGCACTAACTCAGGTCCTATCAACTGACCCTCTCCAATCTCTGCCCACATAATCGGAGAACGACATTTTCTATCATACAAACCCTCAAACGGCACACATCTCATACTAGAATAATAACTATTGTTATATGAAAACTCAACTAATGGAAGATGAACATCCCAACTTCCCTCGAAGTAAAGGACGTACGCCCTAAGCATGTCTTCCAAAGTCTGAATTGTATGATCACTCTAGCTGTCGGTCTGAGGGTGGTAAGCCGTACTCATGTCCAATTGGGTTCCTAATTCCTCTTGCATTGACTGCCAAAACCTTGACGTGAAACGACTATCATGATCCGATATGATCGATATCGGCACACCATGCCTAGCTATAATCTTATTCAGATATAATCTAGCTAACCTATCCATATTATAATCCTCAAGCATAGGTAGAAAATGAGCAGACTTAGCCAACCGGTCCATAATGAACCAGATTGTGTCATGCCCACTACTAGTCCTCGGTAACTTTGTAACAAAATCCATTGTTATTCTTTCCCATTTCCATTCAAGGATCTCAAGTTGTTGCAGTAAGCCATATGGCCTCTGATTTTCAGCCTTAACCTTCAAACAAGTCAAGCACCTACTAACATACACAGCTATATCCTTCTTCATTCCCGACCACCAATACCTATCTCTAAGGTCATAATATATCTTATCAGCTCCTGAGTGTACAAAGTACTTTGACTTATGGGCCTCATCCATAATCAAGGTTCTCACATCACCCTTCAAAGGAACCCATATTCGATCCAGGTAGTACAAGGCTCCATCGCTCCTATGTTCTATCATCTCATCTAGTCCATTCTACAACCCCGTAGACTCATCATATGCCTCTTCCTAAGCCGCTAGTGTCTTACCCTTGATACTCGACTGTAGGGTCATATTCATAGCTCAAACTCTCTTAGGTTTCACCCTCTCTTTTCTACTTAGTGCATCAGCTACTACGTTTTCCTTACCAGGGTGGTAGTCAATTTCACAGTCATAATCACTAAAAAGCTCTATCCAGCGATGATGTCGCATGTTCAGTTCCTTCTGACTAAAGATATGTTGGAGACTCTTATGATCGGTATATATGACACTCTTTGTCCCATACAAATAATGTCTCTAAATCTTAAGTACAAACACAACCGCACCCAGTTCCAAATCATGGGTGGTGTAATTCTTCTCATGGTATTTCAACTGCCTAGATGTATAAGCTATCGCCTTACCTCTTTGCATCAACACACAACCTAATCCTAAGCCAGACGCATCACAATACACCACAAAATTTTCTAGTCCATCGGGGAGAGCTAGAACAGGTGCATTACACAACTTGTCTTTTAAAGTTTGAAATGCCCTTCCCTATTCCTCACCCCAATCAAAGGTCTTGCTTTTCTGAGTCAAAATGGTCATGGGCTTAGCTATCTTAGAAAATTTCTCTATGAACCGACGATAAGACCCTGCCAAACCTAAAAGTGAACGAACCTCGAAGTTCTAGGGGCTGCCCAATTCTTTATAGCTTCAATCTTACTAAGGTCTACATGGATACCATTTTCATTAATCACATGACCAAGAAATTGTACTTCCCATAACCAGAATTTGCACTTAGAAAACTTAGCATACAGTTTCTCTTTCTTGAGAAATTCTAAGACTAGCACTAAGTGCACTTCATGCTCTTCTCGGGTCTTAGAGTAACAAGATGTCATCAATGAACACTATCATAAACTTGTCTAGATAAGGCCTACACACTCGGTTCATCAGATCCATGAATACCGCTGGTGCGTTAGTCAAACCAAAGGGAATTACTATGAACTCGAAATGTCCATAACGAGTTCTAAACGCAGTCTTTGGAATGTCATCCTCATGCACTCTCAGTTGGTGGTATCCGGACCTAAGATCTATCTTAGAGAAGTATTGTGATCCTTGGAGTTGATCGAACAGATCATCTATCCTAGGGAGTGGATAACGGTTCTTAATAGTCAACTTGTTCAGCTCTCTATAATCAATGCACATCCTAAATGAACCATCCTTCTTCTTCATAAATAATACCGGTGCTCCCCAAGGCGATGAGCTTGGTCGAATGAAACCCTTATCTTGGAGTTCCTTGAGTTGACTCGACAACTCCTTCATTTTAGAAGGTGCCAATCGATAGGGAGATTTCACGACCGGTATTGCTCCAAGGACTAACTCAATCTGAAATTTGATTTCCCGACTAGGGGGTAATCCTGATAGGTCATCAGGAAACACCTCGATAAAATCTCTCACCACTACCATCTCTTCTTGTTTATGTTCATTTGCACTCATTAAATGTCTCACTTTCTCTTTTGATCTTTCTCTTAGCACTCTAAGCACCTTGCCATCTAGTAGAGGTATTCTAACTACCTTCTCGTGATAAATTATCTCAGACTTATGGATGGAAAACCAATCCATTCCTATTATCACATCAAAACTTCTGCTTCCAAACGGTATCAAATTAATATCAAACTCGTGACCTTCTATTTCTCGTTGCAACCCTTAATGACCTTATTAATTTCTACTAGCTGCCCGCTAGCTATCTCAATCTCATAACTAAATCCTAAGTCACTGGGTTTTATGCCTAACAGAGGTATGAAAGTAGTGGAAACAAAGTTACAGTCGGTACCAGAGTCAAATAAGGTTGTGGCATAATGATTGTTCAAAGTGAACGTACTCGTCACGGTGTTCGGGTCTTAGCGAGCCTCCTCTGCTACCAACATAAATGCCCTTCCACGTGCTTGGTTACCATTGTTCCCACGACCCTCACCCCCATTAACAGCCACGACTTGGTTTT
>BQNB010123902.1:0-15563 GCA_026074375.1 Tanacetum coccineum
TTTAGAAAATTGACAAATAAGCAGTTTAAAACACTTATAAAATGGCAGACTTGAGAATTTAAAAAAATAAACTAGAAAACTTAACTAAACCTATTCTAAGCTTATTAAACTATCATTTAGACTAAATTAAAGCTAATGAAAACTGATTTAATGACCAAAAATGACCCAAGCAGTCTTAACTTATGTTAAGACTGCTTATGCCAAACATCCCTTTAGATTTTTGAAAAACCATTTTAAGACTTAAACAGACCTTGAAAATCTTTAAATTGCTAAAAAAGATTAAGAACAATGATAATAAAAGACTAATAAGCAAAAATTAAAGAAAAAATAAGCACTCTTTAATAAGCTGTAACTATCAAGCAGTATAAACTATTATTTAGGCAGTTTTAACTTTAAATTAGACAAAACTATGAAAACTCAAATAAAAACTACACCTAAGCTAAAATCTAAACATATTAGGCAACTATTAAGCAGAATAAGCACATAAGCGACAGATTAAGCAACCTAATAAGCTGAATAAGAAATTTAAGCTAGAAAGAGTAAAATTAAGTACCTTGATCCCAGCTCAAACAAGGATCTAAATTGATTAAAGGAGCTTATCTACAAGCTGGTAAGAACACCATAAGCCCTTCCAGTTCTGGCTTATCTTCCAAAAGCTTAAACTAACTTTGAGTGGAATTGAGATTTTTGAATGGACAGCTTATTCAGTTAAGCTTTAATCAAGCTTAACTGAATGAAAACTAGCTTATTAGGTAATTTAGAGCTTATTAAGCTTATTTAAGTGAAATCTAAACACATTTTACGAATTTGCATACAAGTAAAACAGGAATTTAACACAAGATAATAAAGGAAAACTGAAATTTTATTAAACTTTGAAAAGGTTACAAGCTAAAAATGAAATAACAACATTGAAAAAGACAATAAGCTGGTAAATAAGCTAAACTACACTACTCCTACTCCTACCCTCGATAATTCTCTCTGTGATATTGCATCCTCTATTTATAGTGATGAGAGGAGTCTTCTAGAGCCTGAGGAGCGTCCATGATCTCTAATCCTAGCCATTGATCAAAATCCATCTTTAAATCCACCGTTAGATCACATCCACGCATCATTAGCCAATGAGGTTCTTGGGGATTGCCAGTGTGGCCAAAATTGTGTCAGACGTGAGCCACGTTGGCTTCTAGAAGTATTGGAGTGCGTGGGTGAATGGAAATTTACCCGTACTAGTTGCAGGGTGTAAAAGAGAGGGGTAATGAATAGTAAAACATGGCGGGTTTATATGTTTTGACTCATTGACTGGATCAGGCATGTGGATGGATTGGGCTTTGACATATTCATTTTGGGCCAAGATAGGATATTGGATTGGATTGGATTTATTAATAAGGCTTATGAATATGGACTAGGCTTAGGGTGTAAATGGGCTGACCCGGCCCATTAAATGGGTACGGGTTGGCCCATTAAAACTGAATACACCTTCGGTCTCGTTTCCTCGCGCTCTATCCATTCTCGTGCTCGGTTTTATCCGTTTGGCTTTGATTTTGTCCTTTTGTGATAATCCATTACCTGCACACTACAAATCATAAAACAAGCATATACATTGTATTTTCTGTCTGTTTTTGGTCAATTAAGCCATTTTTATTAGGAAAAGGATATGTGATTAAGCACATATCATTAATCATACTTTGACTTTTCTCACTTCCTTACCTATAAATGTTTTACAAACTCACATGTATTCCTCACATGTACAAGTCCACCTTCCTTTACACAATCCTACAACCCATTCCTCCTAATCATTTGTTCACCCTTCTTACCCAACAAATGATTTTATCTCTTCCACACACACTCCGAACACCTTCTTCCTAAATAATCTCATAATCACATATGCTCACTCTTTCTATCTTATTAACAATGTGATTATAAACCCAAATCAATTATTTGATTTAATCTTTATCTTCATCTTCATCTTCAAATCTTCATCACATAATCTTTACCCAAAAAATCTTCACTCACATAAGCCTTCACCAAATAATCCTTAATATGCTAACTCACATTCCCTTACACAATGTACTATCCTTATACTTCTTGCTCCCTACATTCCAAACAATATATCCTCCACATCTTTTCAAAACATTCTCCACCACGCATTCACTATTCACCTTCTTCTTCATAACATTTGAATTTCATACACACACTCTATCATCCTCACCCTTAATCAATCCACTTCATCAATACAACTTCGCACACTCTTTTCTTCACCCTTGGATTATTTTCAAACAAACACAACAAACATACTTTCTCTTCTACCCTTGATCAAGCCACCTCATCAATCCGATATACCTTATTTTCTTCTCAACCATTAGATTGAACTCCCATCTCAAACAAACACACTTCATCTCACAAACATACACTTCTCACTCACACAACAAACACACCTCTCTTTCTACCATTGATCTTGCCATATCACCAATCCAACTTACCTCTCTTTTTCACATCATCACCATCCATTTCAAACCAAGATCAATATGCTCCCTTCTATTAAATCATGCCAACTCATGATAACTCATTTTCTCTTATCCAACATGTGGCTAATTCAATTTGAAATTTAAATTTCAAATTCTCCCCCTTTCTCTCCAAGCAAAAAATATTCCACGAATATTCTCTTGTACCCTAACTAGCTATTTCAAAACTTTAGTTGGATCCCAACTAAGCTAGTTAGACTTTGAGGAATACCCAAAATACCCCTTTTTGATAATCCTTTTCTCTCTTTACAATATCAGATAAGCAAAACGCTTTTAATACTTCACAAACGTTTTATCAAATGGCTATTTGAGTTGGTTGACCTTGAGTATAAGAATGATTGAAAGGTCACAGTGTAAAGTACAATTGGGGGTGTAACAAGTGCGGGTATTTAAAATGGCAAGATCACGAAGGAAAAGAAGTTCGACAATCTAGCGCGCTGACGCGTGGGCAGCTCGCCAGACGCGAATTGTTTTCCTCAAATTTAGGATCCTTGGCCTATAAATACCCACATTGGCCTTTGTATTCCTCACCTCTTGTAAACATTCTTTCCTCTCTTTTCTCTTCTCTAATCCTCTAAGTCTAACACCTCTTGTGTTATTAATCTTCTCATCTTATCATTCTATTAAAGAACATATCTCCGCAAGAGAGACACACAAGTACCTAATCCACACTTGTGTGTTATTAGTCAAGGGTCTTCTTTCTCATGTACATTTTTTTATAATCCGAGTCTTTTATATTAGTTAGGAACTTAGGTTCAACTATCTTCTTTTATCACTCGAGTTGTAAGGGAAGTCTTTGTATCCCCGTGGGTCTAGCCTAGATCATTGGGACTAGTTGGGTTTTTGTTTTGTTTGGAAAGCTCCAAGGAAGTCTTTGGTGGTTATAATGTTTAATTTGAATCACGGGTTTCTTATGGTGGATTCCGAGAGGGAATACCGTAGGTAGTAACTCCTTCTTTGTGAGCGCCGATCTTGATGCATAATCGATGGAGAATTTGTAATAACGTTTAATAGTCCACCATAAAGGATTTATACTATAATAGTATAGTTTTCGTGATTCGCAACTGACCGTATGGAAGGACTAACCCCCATGCCCAAACCAATATATATATTTATAATACAAGTAATCTTTGAATATATGTACTAAGAAGCCAGACGAGAGAAAGTGGAGGAAGGATGTATTTTCTATGAGTTAGAAAGTAGAGAACATAAAATACATTAAGGTGAAAATGAAACATAACAACCACCCAACCACCTCGTCCAAGCATGATAGAAGGGTGTATTTAATCTCCTGTTAGGCTTTGTTATAAAATTATGATCACAAAAATCTGAGAGTCGTGTAAACACTTTTAGATTTAAGTATTTCGATGGTTCTATCGAAATCTCAAATCGGATAAAACTCAGATTAAGAATCGAGAATATGTTTTTGTTGTTATGAAAAAACGAACCAGAGATGAGATTGATAATATATGTGACCAACAAAACTGAATATCGGTTGTAACTGCCATAGCAGTTATTTAACTACCGAATTAGTTAAATTAAGGGGCAAAAATCAAGTCTATAATTCCGGGAATTTTATTTTTAAGTGCGTTTTTAACATAGCTCAACCCCAGCCAGGGGCTCTGCCCCTTGGACCCTGCCAGGGGTTACCGTCCCTTGGACCCTGCTACTAGGGGCGCTACCCCCGGACCCCCGTGATTCGGGGCTTCACCCCTGAATGATAATCATAATAACGTCATACAAGTGTGCACTCCGCACAACCCCGACTTGTTGAACATTTATCACGATTATACATTGGTCAACTAAGTCAATCCATTACACTTAAATCATATTGGTGACGCAAAATCACCAACATTCCTCCCCCATTTAAGTGTAATCTTGATTAACTTAAAGCAAACTCATAACAAACAACAAACTGATGCATAAATGAAATATCAAGACGATTGAATTTCACATTAGTACATTAGCATTCCAAATATTCGAATATCAGAGTGTCACTAAAGGATTGAACTCTTTCTATTCATAGTGAATACATGAAGATAATATACACAATAGTTTACACATTCACATGTTCTACTTGACACTATGTTTTACTAGCTTGTGTCCTATCCTTCAATAAGCATATCAAAGCCAAGTCCCAAGCTTCTTGAAGCAGCTAAACTTCATGCTTATATAGGTAGTTTTTTACTCTTGCACCTGCACATGCAATTTGTCAAAAAACTATTAAGAAATATAATTTCAACCTCCTTTATCTTGCAGTTCTGAACACATACCGTGGGATGATGTAATTATGTGTTCCAATCCAAAGATATCAAGCTTTCCTCATTGAATTCAGCATCTAACATTTCGTTAGATGGGAATTGGGTATCTTGATACAAGAATTTAATTAGGTGGACTTTAAACCCATCCCAATAGCCGCCTTGCGTACGAGATCTCTTGCTAACCCTTTGGTTAAATGGTCGGCTAAATTCAATTGAGTTCACTTGACTATAAGCCTTAGCCAAGGTAGCAGCACTATCACATCTGATAGAAATGGTAGACATCGGTTTAGGACACAAAGGAATTTCATAAACCAAATTCCTCAGCCACTCAGCTTCATTACCAGCTGCAGCCAAAGCCACAAATTCAGACTCCATAGTTGAGCTTTATACTAGCTTGGTTGATAATGTTTAGTTGATAACGCTTAATAAATTCAGGGGTAGGTAGTGTTTGGATTTGTATCTGCTGTATTGAAATGAAATAAAAATAATCATACAGCGTTTGGGGTATGATTTTGCTTTTAAGTAGTTCAGATAAGCAGCTTCAAAATAAGGGCTTCAGGAAAAAGTGTTTGAATTTGCTTATTTGTTTAGCACAAATTAGTTTTTGATATGTATAAAAAAGAACCTAACAGGGCGGTAGGTTGGATATGCGGATTAAAAGTTAATTTGGACTATCCAAACACTCCAAAATGCTTATCGGCTCAAAATAAGCATATAAGCAGAGTAAGTAAGCAATCTCAAACACCCTCTTAAATAGTGATTGTCTAGACGTTTGACATTTGTTATTTTTAGGTACTTTAGAGGTAACTTGGCCTGTATCTTGCAAGATATGGATAGAAAAACATAATTACAATGTCAGAAACGAACGATTTGGTTCTTGGAAGTGATGAGGCTTCTTCAGGAGGTGATTTTGTCACTCCTCGAAGCTCATATTGAAAATGAAGGGACATCATAATCTATACATTAAAAGCAGAACTTCTTATTGAGTCAGGAAAGGAAGGCACGTGTAATCATCTTGACAACAGCCATGATGATTTTAAAGAAGTATTCTAGCTTAACCAAGCTCTTGCATGTACCTTTCATTTGCTCAAATGTTGGACTGGCTAATAATTCAGGTGTTAAAGTGTCAATTTTGAGCCGATTCATCATAAATGTTGAGAAGTCCAGAGGAGTATCCATTAGCTCATCAAATGATTCACGAGGACCTTCTTCCCGAGCCAGATTGCTTAACCAAGGTTGAACTGGTCCATGAACAGCAGGTAAAGTCTTGTTCCAATCACGATCGGGAGTAGGGATTTTTACTGGTTTTTGAAACCAATCAGGATGCTGAGATGTCTCTTCATCAGATTATTCTTCAGTAGCTCCTATATCAAACTCCTGATGTGCGGGTTCTTCCAAATCCTTGTTGGTGTGCATTGGATCCTTTGTATGAGCAGACTTGCCAGTAGACTTGTGTTAAGATTTGGACCCATCAGTTGACTTACAAGTTGTCTTGGATGTCTTTTCCTTTGGAGCACTGGTTAACTCTGGTTCTTTTCCAGCTCGTCTTATCTAGGACCCCCGGTATGATCCAGCATAGGGTTCTTCGTCTTTATCCTCATTATCTCTACATCTTTTAAACGAGACAGTATCACCATAAGTGTCAAGAATGAGCTTGTCACTTTCGTAAGCTTCAACCAATGCCTTGTAGAGATTCTTTTGTTCATTAGATCTGTAGATTGACTTATTGCTCTCTATCTTTTCAATGAGAATCTTCTTCAGCTCTAATTCTGATAGGTTGGCAGTGATAGCAAGAGATGTCTTGGATTCAGTGGTTGAATGAGTCATAACCTCATCTTCGAGTTGTTCATTTACCGTCTTCTCAATTCTTGGCAAAATCTTGGAGACTAGTGCCTTAACTTGTTCTTTGACTTGGTCCTTGATTATTTTCTTTATGTTTTCATCATGTTTATTAAGAAAGTCTTCGTTTTCGGCTTGAGCTTCATCTATGAGTATGTCTGATTGCAATTGAATAGCTGTCTTTAAGGCTTCATTTATCTTGTTTGGAAGATATGCATCAACAATGCCGGGAATAGAAGAAATTGTTTTAGCAAATTGGTTCGTTTGCTTAAACTCAAAGAATTCGGTTTCCAGAGTTTTAAGCTATGGTCAAACCCGAATAAAGAGCCAAAGTTAGGAAGATCTTGCAGGGAGGAGCTTGGACCAATTGTTGGTGTGGGAACTGGTGTTTGTTGCATATGTGTGAGAGGAGTGGGTGGTGGAGGAAGAGTTGTTTCAAACATAAGAGGTGGCTCAACAATAGTGGTGACCGGAACATCTACTAGTGAAGTTGCCTCCGTGTTAAGATTAAATATTGAGTCAATACATGTATCTGGTCTGGGGTTGAGCATGTTAGAAACGAAGCCAGATGACACAGAAGAACTCTGTTGTTGACCTTCAGGATTGATTAGAGCGGTGAGTATCACATGAGTATCTTCTATTTCCTGAGTTTCTTGAACATTAGGCAGTGGAACATCTATCATATGTGTATATCTTCCTTCCAGATTAACGTTCACGTCCTGGTATAGCACATTTGCTTTGACCTCTTCATGTGTCTCTTCTTTATTTATCATATCTCCCTCAACATTTGCATCTTGAGTTACATCATCACTGTGTTCATCATCATCGTCATCTTCATGTTCACTCACATTCTCTTCATCATCATCTTCTTCTTCACTTGACTTCCAAGAGATTTTCTCATCATCAGATTCGTAAGTCGGTACATCGAGAACCCCTGGTGTAACACCAGTTCCTTTATGTGCACCAGAACCGCTGGGTTGAGAGATGTGAAGTTGTGTTTTGCTTCTTTCAATGGCCAGTTTCATTTGTTCAGCCTCAGTCAGTGCTATGTCAGAGAGAGTTTCCAATCCAGGAGCTGGTTGCTTTTTCTTTCTAGACTTTGCTACCTTAGCCGTTTCTTTGATTCTTTTACCAGAGGACGGCTTGGGTGCTTCATCAATATTTTTCCTAGAAGATCGACGCACATATTTTGGTTTTGGTTGCACCTTTCCAGTAGCAAGATCACGGTAAGTCTTGTACGCTTTAGATTCTTTCATTGCTGGATTGGTTAGATAGTCTGGAAGAATGTTACCATATCTTTGAACGACTTCATGCTGAGGAATGAATCTCATAGTTGTGAGAATAGGATCATCATTAGCCATGTGCCTGTCTACCTTGTTTCGTCTTGGAATGGATTGGTCTTGTGACATGAAGTGATTGATGATAACTTTTGTGAATCTTGGGTAAAACATGTATTTGTTCTTTCTTGACTCCTTGTTTTCGATCTGAAAAACTAGGTCTTCCTAAAGAAGGTAAAAATAGTCAACTTTCTCCTGGTGATACAATCCCCAAAGTATCTGAGCCCTAGAAAGACGAAGTGTGTCAATTCCGGTTACTTTACCACTAAGACACTTGTTGATGATGGTTCCAAAAGTTCTCCAAGGTTGAGGTAACGTATCAACTTTGACATCAGAGAGTAATTTGATGTTGCCAGGGTAGCCAAGTTCTCTAATGAAGTTTAGTATCCCCTCTTCAAATGGAGGATCTACAAACTTCTGTCCAAGAAGTTTTGGACAAATAAAAAGCATGTTTCTGAAAGTTTCCATATCAAAGGAATAGCTCTTTTTGTTCATCTTGAATCTTATGTGATGCTTTTGATAGGTAAATGTAGCCCAGAACTCCTGCATGTAGATGGTAGGGACTCTTGTTGTGATCAAGAAGGCATGATAAAAAGGAGTGAGAGTGAGAACATCCAAAGCAACTTGAAAGGTGGGTTCCTTGGGCTTGAATGTGGTGCTCAATCTGTAGTTGCAACTGCCAATCGTAAGACGTTGTTCCCTTGGAACAAGAGCATCGTCTAAAGCTTGTTGTTGTTCTTTAGTCATACTCATGATTCTGCTAAGAAAGAGTCGATACAGTTTATATATAACCAAGTTTATATAGACACTATATCATGAGACCCTGAATTGGCACTTAATGCATGTAACACATTTAGAAAGATAACCGTTGACAGAGTGAACTTAAATTGGCTTAGTTGAAGTAATCCAATTTTAACTTGATTAGATTTCAAAGATAATCAATTTTAAATTTGCTACCTAACACAAGTTTTAAGTCACCTTTTGGTTAGAATCTACGTGTTTATGATAATTAGCCTTTTTGAATCCATTAAGTATGAGTGAATTTGGTTTTAAAGTGAAAACTGCTAATTCGGACCCTATACCATACTGCTAATTCGGATACTTAAGATATCTGCGAATTCGGAACCTAATACAAATTGCAAATTCGGATGTCAAAGGGGTCTACGAATTCGGATCCTAAATTAAACTGTAAATTCGGACTGTAAAGGCTGATTGCGAATTCGGACGTTGAAGACTTATTGCAAATTCGGACACTGAAGGTTCATTGCGAATTCGGAAGACACAGAAACTGCCAATTCGTGGTCTACAGGTTCATTGCCAATTCGTATAATACTAATGCCTGCGAATTCGTGTGTAACTAATATCTTGCTAATTCGGATAACAAGTAGGGTTGCGAATTCGTGGACTACAAATACTGCGAATTCGGGTATGTCTTAAAAATCTTGAATTTGAATTCGAGTTTATCAAGTGTTTTGTCATCTCAACTTTAACACAACATTCCCAAGAACATTTTTAACATCATATACTCTCGGATTCAGCAACAATTAGTCAAACGAGCAATTTTCATTCTAAGAACAAATCATACGCACGAACAAACACACAAGATTTAGAGTTCAAGGCACACATACATTCACTAACACATTAAACACAAATCCCACAACCTCTTTCAACTAAAACTCAACTTTCCACATTTTCGACATATAGAATCGAACATATCATACACATTTGATATCTTTATTAAAAACTGAATTACACGAGTCTTTAACACCCTCATATGAACAAAACCCCTCGACTAATTAGCGTTTTTTTTCAGTTTGAATTTTGAGGAACCCTAATTTGAGTTTTAGGGTTTTTGAAAATTGAAACTTTGTAAAAACATAATTCCTTTGAGATGTGATATCATAAGGGTGTAAGGAACATTGTTGTAATTATACCTTTAGCACGAAATGGTCTAGAGATCGAGAACGAGCAAGGTGGCGATCATGAGAGGGTTTATGAAAAATTAGGTGTGTGTGTGTCGGGGCAAGGGGTGGGGTGGGGATATAAAACAAATATGACTATTTAATTTGGTTTTTGACACTTTCACCCCCTAAGTTTTGAGATCTTTTTCATTTTTTTTTTTTTTTGGGATTTATTGGAAAAAAAAGGTTGTATAAAGCATAAAAAAGGTGGACAATAGCACATTAGTCCCTATAGGTTTAACTAATATACCTAACAACTTATTCATGTACATATTCTCACTCAAGGCATAAACAAATAACATGTAAGGCACACATAAGCTAAATTTAATTAACTTATCCAAAGAATGATATTTTGTTATTGTTTAAAACCTCTATCCCTTTTACCAAATGACCTTTTGAAGAAGATTTTTGACATTTGTTCCCCCTCAAACAATGACCCGTTTTCTATTTAAAGAGATGTAGTCGTTTTTTGAGAAGTTAAAGTCGTTGAAAAACTTTTTGTGATGAAGTAGTGTTTTTATTCATGAAAAACAAACACTAATTGTAAATAAGATTTCTCTTATTTTCTCACAATTAAGGCCACTGACAACGTTACACTTATTGTAATCTGAGGAAGCTACGGGTTGTGATGCAAAGTAATCACAAGCATTGCATTGTCATAAAAAGTAGACCATGCAGAGAATATTATTCCCATGAGAGGTCAAGTTTTCTTTTGAAATACTTGGCTTTAGATGATGACCGGGTTTGCTATTGATAATAATAGCAAGCCATTTGGCATGTTTTGAAATACATTTGAACTTTCTGCTCGATACTTCTTTCAGTTACAGCTCGTATCATTATTGAATGACATTTCTAAGACCGTAAATGTTATCGATTTTCAGAAGACATGCCATTATTACCTCTTTTTATATTTTTCCATTTTTTTAATTTTTTATTTGGTTTTGAAGATTTTATATTTTTGTATTTTGTTTTTATAAAAAATTTCTGAAAAGGAAAAATCTTTTTGGTTTTTATGGTTTTTAATATATATATATATATATATATATATATATATATATATATATATATATATATATATATATGATACAGGATATTGATATGGTACCACCAATATTCATCACTCATCTGCCAAATTGTTTGAGAGTCTCGGCGTAAAATCTCAGCATTCCTAAACTTGTTATCAAGAAATTCAATTCTTTCTCTAGCAAGGGCTTTTGTGAAGATGTTAGCCAGTTGTTACTCCGTATTGACAATGTAAGTTCAATCACCCATTATAGCATTGCTCCTTGATAAAGTGAAATCTGATGTCTATATGCTTCGACCTGGAATGTTGAACATTGTTGCAGCTTAAGGCAATAACGCTTTTGTTATCACAGTACATTGGAATTTTATTGAATCCAAGGCCATAGTCGGTAAGCTGTGATCTCATCCAAAGAATTTGAGCACAACATCCCGACATAGCAATATATTCAGCTTCCGTACTGGATATCGCAACACTTTTCTGCCTTTTTGATGACCAGCTAACAAGTCTATCTCCCAGAAACTACATACTACCAGAGGTGCTACGGGTGTATCTTGACAACCAGACATGATCGCATCTGCAGTTAGCTGTTAGTGCAATCAAGATCCTTCGGATACATAATCCCGATTGGACGGTTTCTCTTAGATACGAAAGTCCTTGTTTGACGCATGTAAGTACTTTTCGGTTAGTCGTGCCTGATACGGGCACACATTGCATATATCAAAATATATGGGTCAGGTTACTGGAATCTGAGATAAAGGATAATGGTGCCAATCATACAACGATAGTGTGATGGCATCAACGGTTGCTTCTCCCTTTTTATCTCATCAGTTTGGATTTCTCCACCATGGGCGTATCACTGGGTCACAAGAATTAAAACGTATTTCTTTAAGATTCAAGGGCATATTTTGACTGGTTAATAAAGATGCCTTTGGGATTTTGAGAAATCTGTAATCCTAAGAAAAATGAGATTTTGCCCATCATTGACATTTTAAATTTTGAACACATGATTTTAGCAAATAGGTCACAAATTTAGGTGTAGATGCTAGCAAAGATCATTATCAATCGACATATACTTGTACAGAAGTAATTTCCTTGCTTTTTTACGGATGAAGAGTAGGATCCAATAAGCTTTGGGAAGTCTTGGATATCAGGAATGAAGACAACATGTTCATAACTACGCGGTAGTGGAGATTGTTTCAACCCATAAAGATCTTTCTTTTGCTTGTTACATGTGATTGGGGTTATTCTGGATCCACAAAAACCATCTGTGCTGGCTAACATAAAATCTATTTACGCTAATTTACCATTCAGAAACGCCATTAGTAGTCTTGACATCCATTTGGTAGAACGACTGTTCATGTTGAGCGGATAAGTGCAATCAAAATCCTTATAGCTCTAATCAGTGGAGGAAAGCATCGTAGTAACAGAATAGAGAATTGCTCATGTAACTAGCAGCTGATAGAAAAACATGGATTATCGAGATGCACCAGATATATTGTTCAAAAGTAGGTTGATCCTTAGTCCATTTGCTATTGTGTTTAGAAATTTGGTGATCGGGATGCACAATTGTATGAATAGAATCGACGATGAGATGATGAGAAGGGATTTCTAGATTGTGTTACAAAGTACGGTCATTCACAATATGTGCAACTTCAATATCATGATTGTCTTCTTCAACATCATTAGGAATGACGGGAGGTTGAGTTTTGAGTGTTGTTTGAGAGTTACTTGGTGATGGTGCATCTTGGTTAACTGTTGTTGAAGAAGGCGATCCTGTTGATACAGCGGGAACTGGAGCAACTACTTCATCAAGTGAAGCCATGACTTCAGGGGCTGGTAGATCAACACTTGGTGAAGGAGTGAGTAATTCATCAAACATCGGTTGAAACAATATATCCAAATTAGTTCTTAAGGGTGGTACAAATGGTGTTGAAGGAGGAGGGTTTGGCACGAGTCCTGAACTGATTGTTGCAGGAGTTATTTCATGAAGTGCAGGTCCTGAACTGTTGTGTTTAGAAGCCATCGCAGTCAGCTCATCAAAGTCTACATGAATTGTTTCAATGATTCGTCTGGTACGTCGGTTGTAAATTCGAAATGCTTTCTTTATGGGTGCATAACCAATGAAAATACCAATGTCAGCTTTCGGTTGTAACTTGCCCAAATTGTCACTATCATTTATTAGATAGCAGAGTGCACCAAATACATGGAAAAATGATAAGTCGGGAGGTTTGTCATGTAAATGATTCATATGGTGTTTGCCGGGATTGGTCGGAAAGACGTATGATGGAACGTTTTGGGTGTTACAGGCTGTAGCACTTCTTCCTGCCTTTAGGTATAACTGAGCTTTTGGTAAATCAAGTTGTTTGCATGCAACTTCAATTTGTGTACGATTACATCTTTCAACGACACCATTTTGCTATGGAGAGCAAGAAACAGATGTTTCATGAGAGATGCCAATCTTCTCATAATATTCTGCAAGTTTGATTAACAAATTTAGTTCCATTATCTGTTCTAATTCTTTGGACAGTCATTAGCCGCACTGGATCTTTTGAGAAACTTGATTATGAAATTGGATGCTTCATTCTTTTGACTTAGGAACTTAACCCATGTGAATCAAGAGTAATAATCGATAATGACGAGGATTGTACATCTATCCATTAATAACTTGCGACCGCATGTTGTTCCACAAGATCCATGTGTAAATGATTGACTTTTTCTTGGTTGGTGTCTTTTACTAGGCTTGTGGGTTGCTTGTTGGCTTTTTACCCCATTGCACAAGCAGAACAAAATGGTCTTTTCAAAATTTAAGCTTAGGGAGGAACTAGGAACAAGACCGTGTATTGTCTAGATAAATGGTGATTGCACCAAAGTTCAGATGGTGACAGACAGTCGTGCCATAGCTGGACTAGTCTTTGAGGCCTTTGACAGAGACATATGGGTGAGGGAGCATCTTATCTCCAGAGTTAGATTGTACAGATTGATTTGCCTTGAGATCAAGGTTCAATAGATCAAACACCTTATTTATTACAAATGAAGCAGGTTGTGTGGACAAAAAGCAACTTTCAAGATTTGAATAACAAAAATTGCCTTAACGGAGAGAAGTTGTGTTCCAAGTCCTTCCACGTTAGTAAACCTCTTGAATATCGCAACTTTCTCAATTGATAATCACCATAACCCAATATCTTTGCAACGTGATCATTTCCGAATTTAACAGTACCCAAAAACTTATTGACGAAATTGGTGAGCTAGAGCGATCACTGGTCATATGCTTGGGAAGCTGCCAGAGTCCTAATACCAGAGAACAATTGGGTACGGACCTGCATTCATCAAGGAGGAAGATGGACTTCAGAATCTATGGATCTCACAGATTTGTACTGGCTCCTTTTTGTTATTAGATTATGATTTAAGAAACCTTACTTGCTAACAGGAACATTAGTTTAGATTTTCTAGGTTTCCTTGAGTTAACATGGTTAACAACAGGCTTAGATTGTGCATTTTATAGAGCGTTAGTATCCTAACGGGGTACTTCAGTAGTTGTGGTAATCCTAGTTAAATGGCACGCATTTCTCTACTTATATGTGAAGGTTTAACCAGTGGTCTCTTATGTATCCAATATTTGAAAACACCTTTCCTGTTGGTTTCCAAACTTTTCTCTTTGAACTTTTGTTAACAGATTTAGATTTTTTATGAGCATTCACATTATTGATAAAATCAAGAACACACAAATCATGATTATCAGAAAGCATGCAACCATTACACTTAACACATTTAAGTTTAGAATTCGCATTAAGCTTGGAATGCTGCACATGAGCAGTTCCTTTAGGTTGAACAACACAATCTTTATTTTTCAAACTAGATTTAACTTTCCTAGGGTGGGCTTCTACTTTATTCTTCTGAGTACTACTTGGTGTTTGCCGAATCTTATCTTTCTTTGTATTGCTTGAAGGCTGTGATCCGCTAGCACTAGTAGACGGTTTTACTCATGTAGAAGACAACATAGGTTTGTTAGAAACTAGGTTTGATGTAGAGGTTGTTTTTGTGATTGTGTTTCCTGAGGATGTGACGGGCTTAGTGAATCTAACTCTTTTGTCCTTGTTCTTTGGGGTCACAGCCACTATTTTTCCATTAGTATTGTTGACACTAGGGCAGGTTTTACTGATGTTTGTAAGCAACTCCTGAACTAGTTTAGCATACCTACAGGCAGATTCTAAGGATTGATCTAGTAGATATTTTGATTTAACATGTTCAACTAGATCCCTAAGAATGGTAGCTTCTTCTTGATTGTGCTTAATATAGGGAGAGTGAGCTGTCTGTTTATTCAACAATTTAAGGGTTATTGGTTCCACATCAATCTTAAGCATTTTTGGATTACTAGGATGTTTTGTAACCTTATTATCAACTAGAGCTTTTCCTTTAAGTTTCCTTAAATTATCCTTGAGAGCTGTAATTACCAAAACTTTTTCCTAAAGACGAGCATTTAAATTAGAAATTTCCACAGACTTTAGATTGACTTGATTAATTAAATCATCACATTGTTCTTTTGATCGAATACGTGTTGGTTTAATCGAGTCATAAAGTTGCTTATAGGTCTATTTCAAATGCTCATTCTCAGCAATAAGCTT
>BQNB010123903.1:0-20022 GCA_026074375.1 Tanacetum coccineum
AGTTGAAATGGTTTTCAGTTGACGATGGACATACACCTTACTGGTGGCCAAAGAACTGACTACTCCAGAGTTAATGGCTAACTGGTAAAGAGACATCAAATCCATTTAAAATTTTCAATGATTCACCTCTCACAGGAGTTAACACACCTGGAAGTGATGAGAATAGACTGTAACTTTATGATTTGATGTACAAAATTGTCAATGTTGCTGATATGATGGATTGCTGAAGAGCCTTGAAAAATTGATGCTGCAAAGTTAAAAGGAGAAGACTTGAAGTGTTGCAGGTCAAGAACAACTAGAAGAATTCTATTTACAACATCCTCAGAAAGCTTAAAGTGTTTTTAAAGTAAAGATCAAGAATGTTTGAAGGAACTTGAAGTTCACAAGTGAAGATCAAGTTAGGGGAGGATTATTGGGAAAATAGATTGTAACAGACTAGTAATAGTTAGGTCTGTTAGTATTGAATTAATACTAGCAGTACTAAGTTAAGTCTGGCAGTACTAAGTTAGTACTGGTCATAGTTAGTTCTGTTTATAGTTAAGTCTGTTATCGTAACTGAGTAGTTTTAGTTATCTTAAGAGATATATTAGAGATATCTTAGGAAAGGATTTGTATTCATCTTGACGTTTTGGTAAAGCCCATTAGAGTTTCTTGGTGTATAGTGATCCCTAAGGCACAATGGTACATGATACGTTTTGAAAATATTCTATGATGCATAGAAGATTAATAGCATTTTTGTATTATCGTTTCTTCTTTATTCTTGTGTTACAAAGATCTCCGCATTAAGACACTTGAATAATTCATAGTCAGTGTCTCTCCGTTAGTTGATTTGGATTTATCCAAGTTATTATCGTTTACAAGGGCTAGTCAGATCTTAACAAGGATCCTACAAGTGGCTAGTATCATTGTTATTATATCCTAGGATGGCTAGATCGGACTAGAACTATTTTTTCGAATAAATAGTTTATTCTTATTTTGATTATGGCTCATATTTTTGGAGCTTATTGAAAGATGTGATTACGAAGACAATTGATATCACTCTATGTGTTGTTGGAGTTGATTTTCAAGGTGCGCGTCTTATTATATCTCCAATTATGGCTGACACATTTGTTAGATAACTTGTTGTGGCTTATATGTGGGTGCGAAGTCTTGATGAATCTAGCAAAACGTGTACGATCTATCTTATGGGTGCTTACTACGTACATTGCTATCCACTTAGTATGTGTCTCCTAGAAGATGAGGAATTTTGTCATGGAGGTTGCGGTTCTACTTATAATATCAAATGATTACCAGCATTTGTATAAGTTGACGTCACTTGGATAGTGCAAGGACATCAGACACAAGTTGGGAGATTTAACTTCTTCAACTATGGGTATACTCATTTGTCTTATTCAATAATTACTACTTGGAGCTATAAGTTCGTCAGTTGATACTTCAGCACCATGAGCTTCCAACTATGAAAGTAATTGTTGGAATCTGTCATATCCCTTTTCTAACCCTTCTGAACTGTATATTGTAAATGCTTCAAACTGTTGTTTGAAAACAGCCTTTTGTATTTTCTTTGAATTTGCATTACCACCAAACCTAGTTCTGATGGCTTCCCAGATTTCTTTTGCATTATCCATTCCATGAAATCTTCTCGTATGTTCCTTGGGAATGGTTGGGAATTATAATTTGATGATTACAAAACATTATATGCAACATTGAAGATAAAAGAAACAACAAGGACTTAAAGATAAGTATTAAGTTAGCTTTCATAGTAAGCTAGGTTTTATGTAAACCCTAGCCCCTCTAGTATATAAAGAGAGGTAGGGTGAATAGTTTTAGCATCTAGAAAAACATAGACTTCTCAATAAGAGTCTAATAGCAAAGTTTGTGTCGTGTAATAGTTGTAGTTATCCATAGATGAGTCATGAGTCATCTATGTGCTTATTAGTTTATTAGTAGTCTTATGAATAAGAAAACCTTGTTCATAACAATGATTGTGTTCTTAATCATTCCGTTGCGTGTTTGTTAATCATTGTTATTATATCCTAGATGGCTAGATCATGGATTAACAATTGGTATCAGAGCGGATTGCTCTTGATATCTAGGATTCAAGGTTTTATGGTCGAAGAATGAAGAAGAAACCTAAAAATCCGTTTAGGTTTTTATGTTCGTTACTTTCTGGGCAGCCATGGTAAAACGGTCATGACTCATTCGTTAACCGTTGGATCGTCATGAAATTTAAACTGAAAGTTCTACACACATAAAGGTACGATCTGACTGGAGGGATCTTTGATTTGAGTCTTCAAATTAAAGATATGATTTTTCTAAAACTGCTGCAGAAAAGGTTTCGTATACAAGGCGTGTTCATACTAGCTTTGGTGAGTTGATCTATCGATCAATGATGAACCCTAGTAAGGACACATAGCACACAATCAAGAGTTATGAAGGCTAGTTTAATACGAGGTTTGATACAAAGATTAAAAAATTCTTTAGGGTTCGTTTGTGTTTGCAAACCCTGGAGAATTAGGGTTTCTTGTGTCTGATCTCATCATTCCTATTACAAGAAGAAGTTTCAAGATCATGTGAAACCAATGGAGTTTTTAATTGACGAACAGAATGAGGGGGATATGTTACCATTTTGATGGTAGCAAAGGATACTATATATGAGTAAAGGTAGAATAAGAGTGGTAATTTAGATTTTGATAGTGTGTCTTTTGTAAAAGACTTAGGGCATTTAATCTTTTCTAATTTACAAATTTGTGTATTAGCAGCACAAGGTTCTTTTTATGAATAAATATTTGTTGTGTCTTATGATTTTAAATAATGCCTGATGAAAATATGATACTTTTAAAGGTCCCTAGATCCATAAACCTTGTTCAAGTTTTGACATGAAGGACACCTTTCTGACAAAAGTTTTGTCTGTTTGATTGCAAAAAGCCCATATGATGAATCTAAATTATGGCATAGGTGGTTAGGTAAATCTTTTTAAAAACCATAAAACAAAACTTGTGAAGGAATCCTTGTTTGAGGGTCTACCATTACCAAGGTTTTCTAAAAATGACCTCACTGTGTGTTGCCTACCATTAAAAGGCAAACAACACAACGGACTTTTGCACAAGGCCAAGTTAGAAAGATTGATTACTGTACCATACACACCTTGCATAAGGATCTTTTTGGTCCTACTCTGTGGAAAAGCTTTAATCATGCAAGTTATTGCCTTGTAATCACGTTTGATTTTTACCAGAATTTAGTTGGCGTATTCTTTTTGGCTTCTAAGGATTTTGAATACAAGTGGCATTTCTTCAGTCCTGTTTTAGGAGTTTGAAAAACCAGCATAGCTCATAGGGTTAAAAAATCATTAGATCAGTTTAATCGGCACTGATTTAAGAATAGAGACATGCTTTGAATTTTGTGGAAACTAGGGAATAAAACAAGAAGTATAGTACTGCTAGATCTTCCACAACAATATGGAGTTGATTTGAAGAATGAACAGATCCCTATTGAGGGTGTGAATACTTTGATAGAGATTCTCTCTTACACCAATTTTGGGCAGAATGAAAGCAGTTTAGTACTCTTGCTTATACTCTTTGATTAGGGTAAGGAGTGACAAAACCTCAAAACAAATCTTCCCTATGAGCTTTTGTTTGGCTCAAAAATTATTAGCGTACATAAGACTTTTGGTGTACATGTTACCATTCTTGATTCTATTAGTGTGCTTGCAAGTTTGATGGAAAAATCTGATGAGGATTTCTTGTTGGTTATCACTAAATAGCAAAGCCTATAGGGGTGTTTATTTTAGTAACCAAAAGAGTAGACAGTAAATCTGCATGTTATTTTCTTGAAAGATAAACCAATATCAAAGGAGTAGGATATAGTTGGATGTTTGATATTGATTACTATTATGATTCTAAGAACTATTTTCTGTATCTTTGGAGAATCAGCTAACCACATGCAAGGTTTTTCAGAGATTACTAACAATGAGGTGGGTGGAGAGTAGGGAGGGGGTAGTACCTTCTCAAACTCCTATATAGTCTATTGCTTCTGAGGAAAAAAGATGAGGAATTAGAGCTTATGTTGTGCTTCAGAGTAAGGTTCTGACGAAAATGATGAATCAAGACTTCTTCAAAAAATTCAAATGAAAGAGGATTCTTCTAACCGACTCATTTAGAAGATAATTCTAAGATTCATGGGTTTAGAAGAGAGTTGGAAGAACAGAAAGAAATTGCCACGATGAAAGCATTTGGGTAGTCATGAAAACAACTCTAACAGTTAACTCCTTAGTTTAATTACTGGTTGTCACACAGTTAATAATGGTAGGCTTGATCATGATGATTCCACTTTGCCAGAGCTCGATATCATTTCATTTGCCTTGAGACAGGGTTTTTTTGATGAGGCATCTTATAGAGAGGAGGGTGTGATAAATGAATTCAACAGTCTTCCATAAAATTTGATAGTCCAGCCTACTCTAAACTTAGGATTTTTTCATAGTTTCACCCAATAATATAAGTCAAATACTTGGTGATCCTAGTAGCTGTGGCAAACTTGAGCAAAGTGCGGAACTAATCAGGAGCTCATGCTCTTCTCAGTCTTATTCAAAGCAGCAAAGTGAAAACAATCTCAAAGATTCAACAACTTGTTTGTTTGCTGCATTTCTCTCTCAGGTGGTACCTAAGAGATTGCTGAACTTACAAAGATGACAGTTGGGTTCAAGCCAATGCAACGAAGAACTGTTACAGTTTCATGCTTCAAACAAGTCATGGGTTCTTGTCAGACTCTACCTTCCTAGAATGTAGGTATTTGGTCCATCAATTGGGTCTTCAGAAATAATAAGAGTGAAGAGGTGTGGTTCGTAAGGGAATAATAAGCTAGATTGGTGGCCCATGGATACACAAAGGAAGGAAGGGATTGACTATGATGTGGTTTTTTAGCTCTTGTGGCAAGTATAGAAGCTTTCAGGTTGTTTTTGGCCTTTGCCTCTTTTAAGGGGGTTCATATTACACATAGGATGTTAAAAGTGCTTTTCTGTATAGGCACTATAGTTGATGATGTTTTTTGTATCACAACCTCCTGTTTTGTTGATCCTGATCATCCAAATAAGGTTTATAGGTGGTTCAAAGCTTTGTTTGGACTGCACCATGCCTTGAGATTGGTTATGCTACTTTATCAACTTCCTAGAGAAGCAGGATACAAGAGGGGCACAATTGACAAGACTTTTATTCCTTTGAAGAACATAATGGTTTTCATGTTGGCTTCAAGTGTATATGGATGATTTCATTTTTGGTTCTACCAAATAAGTCTTGGTTGATGAGTTTGAATGCATTAATGAAAAGCAGATTTCAGTATGAGGTTCTTGGGTGAACTACATTTTTTCTTAGGTCTACAAGTCAAACAGTCACAAGGGAGGAAATCTTCATTCTCAGGATCATTGTTTGTAGCTGAACTACTCAAGAAATTTGATATTGTGAATGTGAAAGCTGCAATCACACCATGGAGACAAAGATGCCTCTGACAAGGCAATGTGGACGCTTTTGATGAGGTTGTACACTTGTACATGTTCAATGATAGTTTTACCCTTTTCATGTTACTTACTGTTCTGAACGGATAGTATGTATGCATTATATGTTTGTTCACGTTTCAGGTAACTCCAATGATTTCTCATCTCAATGCTGTCAAGAGGATCTTCTAGTATCTCAAGGGCAAACCCAAACTTGAAACTTGGGCTTATGGTATCCTAGGGAATCACCCTTTGACTTGGAAGCATTCTCTGATAGTGACTATGGAGGGTCCAACCTTGACAGGAAATCCACAACAGGTGGTTGTCAATTTCTTGGACAAAGACTTATCTCATGGCAATGTAAGAAACAGACAATTGTGGCCACTTCAACAACTGAAGCTGAATATGTAGCTGCTGCAAATTGCTGTGGACAAGTATTGTGGGTTCAAAATCAATTGCTGGACTATGGTTTCAATTTCATGAATACCAAAATCCACATTGATAATGAAAGCACAATCTGCATTGTGAAGAACCCAGTATATCATTCTAAGACAAAGCACATCGAGATTCGTCACCACTTCATAAGAGATTGTTATGAAAAGAAGCTCATAAGTGTGGAGAAAATTCACACAGACTTAAATGTAGCTGACTTGTTGACCAAACCGTTTGATGGACCACGGTTTAATTACTTGGTGGTTAGCATTGGTATGATCAACCCATAGCAACATTTAAGGGGAGGCTTAGTTGTATAGTTTGTTTAATTCTGGTTGAAATAGAGTTAATTCAGGTTGACTCTTAATTAATTCTGTTTGACCAAAATTAAGTCTGGTAGTGTAATTGTTAATACTGGTAGGTTTTTGTTAATGCTGGTTGCGGGAAATTTGACTTTCTTCTGATTTATCACTGTTTAAATGTTACCGTTAGAGATTTTTACGGCGCAATAGTCGTACAACAGAGAAGCTATATATAGATAAAGTTTGATTTCTCTTTCATACTTTTCTTTTTATTGCTATCTCCTTTTTGCAAAGTAAAAACTTCCTTTCATTTTATAACGAAAATAGTCAAGCGTTCTGTTACCAGCATCTACAACCTCACTCGCATCAAAACCCAAGTATTAATACGATTGTCCAATGGCCCAATTAAAGTATTGTGACAAACACAATCAAGTGGGGTTTTTGCGCAAGCCTGACGAGAGTGCAGGGTTTGCTGAGATAGTGGATTTTCTTCGAGGTTCCAACCTGAGGTATGCCTTAACTACTAATCCAACTATCTATGATTCCCTTGTCAAACAGTTTTGGCAGACTGCAACTGCCAATACTAATACTGATGGGACTCTAGACATAGTGCATACAGGTGATACAAAAGGTACATAATCTCTGAGCGTCAATAGGATTCACTTCATTAGATGACGCCACAGAATTTTCAATGTTACCTAATTGATGACCTTTTTGAGGGTAATGGCCAATAGGGTATCCTACTGATGAACTTGACCTTTTGGTAAAGTTTCTTACACCACAATGGCGATATTTGGTCCAACATCTTTTGCACGTTTAGCTCAAATGGTGGATGGATCAATATGGTAGCAATATTGCAACTGCTTAGATCTGTTCTATCCCTGGAAGAGTTTATAATTTTCAAAACTCATTTTTTGATGGTATGATGGCCAATTTGAAGATCAAGAAAAAGTTTTTTTGATGTATCCCCGGTTTTCTTCAAATAATTTTGAATATCAAACAGAAAACAACACGCCTTATCTAGGCTGTAAGCCTCGTGACCAAAAAATATTGGAAATATGAAAAAGGGGTTTATCAAGGGGCACCAAGACCTTTATTGCCTCTATGTGCTTTTGCTACTATCTTATTGCAGGACAAGAACATGCTGCTCAAGCTCAAACCCAACCAATACCTCCACCTCCACCTATTCCATCAACAACACCAACACCTATCCCAACATCTACACCTCCACCTCCACCTATTCCATCAACAACACCAACACCTATCCCAACATCTACACCTCCACCTCCACCTATTCCATCAACAACACCTCCACCTATTCCATCAACAAAACCACAACCTATTCCTACACCTACATCACCACCACCACCACCACCTGAGACTGAACCTTCAACAGATGAGCACATCTATGAGGAGCAATCTCCTGTCCACCATCACTTCTCACCATCACAAGCACAGGCTCCAAGTCACATGCCTACAGATGATTTGCTTCAAACAGTTCCCAATTGATTCCAAGATAGAATGAAGCCCTGGAATTAGATCTTAAACAAACCAAGCTAACCATGGAAATGCAATAGTGTCAGCTAGTCAAAAGGTTGAAGAAGTTGAAGGGTTACTAAAGAGGAGGAATTTAGTTTTGACAGATTCCATAGGATGAAGAACCTGAGGTTCAAGGGAGGAAAAGTCAAGCTGACCCTCAAGATTCTTCAAAAACAAGGTCTGGTACTCTCCTACATCAAGGCAAACTTCAGGGGAGGAACAAGAGGAAGAATAAGCCCAAAACACTCTTGAAGCAGCCCAAAACTCTCTCAAAGGTTGCCTCTTAAAGTCAAGGTCCAATTGACAAATGAAGAGTACAAAGAGAAAAAAAGTCTACATGCAAAACGTAGTCTCAAGCTGGACTTCAAGAAGATAAGACTGGTGCTGAAAAGATTAATACAGCTGGTGAGGTTTAATGCTGATAGTATTGAAGTTAATACCTGCTAGTGAAGTTGAATACAGGTAGTATTGAACTAATACTGTGATTTGAGCAAGACAATACTGCGGGTGAAAATAAAGACAAAGAGAAGGGAAAGGCTCCTATGCTCATGAATAAACTCCACAGAAAGACAAAAAGGAACATATCTTACAAGAAAAGCTAGCCTTGCAAAGCTATAAGAGTGGGATCCATATAAAGAGAAGAGGAGGCTGAGCAAATACAATTTGGATGCTCTTCAGCACAAAGATTGCAGAAAGAAGAAGAGTGACTGAGCAACAGAAGAAAAGAAAAGCACAAGTACAATTTGAGGCTCAACCACTATACAAATAAGATTGGGACGTGATTAGAGCAAAACTTGAAGCCATGCAGAGTTGTATCAAAGAGCAAGCTTGAAGTGAACTTCAGAAAAGACTTTGTCCAAGGAAGATTGGTAGGACCTTGTGAATCAAGAAAGATGTTCTTTTGCGAAGAAGAGCCAAAGCTAAAAGGAACAAGGCCCATGACCCATATCACACTAAAAACTTATACAGAATAACTACTTAAAGAATCAAGGGTCATGGAAGTTAAATCAGCTGAGGAAGTTGAGCTTTGAAGAAGTCAAAGAAGAGTTTGACAAGCTTATAAAACAGATTGACTCTTTTGCTCCAATAAGTTTTGAAGCCACTAAAGATAGCTTGAAAAGATTTGGTGAAGAGCTTCAAACAAAGACTCAAAGAGACTGAAAGAAGACAAAGATGATGAAGCAAAAGATGATGAACCAACAAAGAAGCTTACAAAGAGAAGAAAACAAATAGCCAGAAAAGGTATGCACACAAGTATGGATGAGAATGTTTCTGATGATTCAGATAAGGTTGATGAGCAAGAAGAGACTAACACAGGTACTGAAACTCCTATTGAATCCTGTTCTGTAGCATGAAAACACCCTCTATGTAGCTACTTTATAAAGATTATCAAACAAGGAAAAAAGGAGTAACCAGATTGTTGAAAATGATGAAAAACAGCAGGCATTAGAAATAATGAAATGTGTAGGTTGAAAGCCTAGGGACAGAAGTTGAGAAGGATAACACTAGGTGAAGAGTGCTATGCACTAACAAAACAAATGGTTATCATTCACCATGTTCAAACAACATAAGGACTGGCTAGTCCAAGAGCAAACGCTCTTGGTAAAGACTTCTCCCATCCGTTCTATGTTGACAACTCGCAGAAAAGTGTATGGTTTTCAACTCACCAATCTGTTAAAGTGAAGAGTTGGATAGCCACAAGTTTATGGCTTGTGGTAAAGGTTGTGGAAAAACCCATAACTAGTCCATAAGATTATCGCTTATGGTAAAGACATGCAAATCATATTAGATGGTTGACAACTTACCAAAAAGTGTTGGTACATCAACTCACCAAGTTTCATGACACAAGAGTTTGATATGGTTCTCAATTCCCCATGGCATTTACCCTGTTTTTTTTTTTCTAGGTTCCAAAGGATTGACTAGCCCTGACCAAACGGCTACAGGTAAAGGCATATCAAATCCGTTGATGGCTGTAATGGTTTGCCAAAAACCATATGGTAGTCAACTCACCATATGTTTCAAGTACTGAGAGTTGAAATGGTTTTCAGTTGACCATGGACATACACCTTTCTGGTGGCCAAAGAGCTGACTACTCCAGAGTTAATGGCTAACTGGTAAAGAGACATCAAATCCATTTACATTTTCAATGATTCACCTCTCCACCGGAGTTAAAACACCGGAAGTGATGAGAAAGACTGAAACTTATGATTGATGTACAAAATTGTCAAGGTTGCTGATGCAAATGGTTAAAGATTAGTTGCTGTCAAGATTTTAAGATATAAAGACATATTATTTTGAAGACAGAAGTTCAATACAATCCTCTATAGCCCAAGGTGAAGCCTACAGTATTTAAAGATCAAGACTGCTTTAAAGAAACTTGAAGTTCATGAATGAAGATCAAGTTAGGGGAGGATTGTTAGGAAAATATTGTAAACAGACTTAATACTGTTAGTATTAAAGTTAAGTCTGTTAGTTAAGTTAGGACTAAAAAAATTATTAGTACTGGTAGTATAGAAGTTAAGTCTGGTAGAGACAAGTTAAGTCTGCCAGCATTAACTTAGTGTGACAGTATTACAGTTAATACTGTTTTGACTAGACAGTTAAGTCCTGTTGTTATTATAGTAAATAGTTTTATCTCTTAGCGTTAATCTAGAAGAAGATAAGCATTATCTCTTAACGCTTTTAGGGTTCCTTATGCTAATATAAAGGAACGTAAATAGCATTGTAAATATCGCAGCTGATTGAAGCATTCACAATAAAAAAAAAATAGTAATTAAGTAATAGCAATTTTAGTATTTTTGTTTCTTGTGTTCATCTTGGATAGATATTGATATTCCCGTCAATATTTGTATTCACGTTTATTGTCTCTCATAGTATCTTTGGATTTATTCAAAGGACTATAAGTCGTTTAAGGCTCATTGAGATCCTGTTGATAAGGACCTACAACTAGTGTTTACGATTCCTACGTTTTGTGTTTGTTGATTTGGTTTGAAGATCCTTTCGATTTAGAAAGTTTCAATTTTGTTTTATAATTCAAAAATCCAAAAAAAATTATAAAATATAAAAAGTAAAAAAAAAATATTTTCCTTTTCTTTTTAGTATAAGTAAAAGATAAAAAATATATATATATATAAAAATCAAAAATATAAAAAATCTTCCTTTTAAAAAATAAAAGTCACCAATTGGTAAAAATACCAAAATATAACATTCTCAACGGAGGTGTTATCATTTCAATTTCCGGTGAACTTGTTGGTTCCCAAATCGAACTAAAGATTTAACACTTGCCTTTTGTGTCTCTACCAAGTACGGCTCACCTTGAAAAGAAATTTTCAAGAGCTACCGTGAAGTAGTTGATTATTTGGTTTAAGTCTCTTTCGTGTAACCGTTAAAATTCATAAAAAAAAATTTAGAGTAAAGTTTTGCTTTTTAATTGTTAGTTTTTCTTTTTATGCGCACTCGTTCGCAATCTCGAAGACGTCGACAACAATAAAATCTTCCGGTTGAACCAATTGTTGAACAAAACATTTTTCCAATGGCCGACTATCGAACATGCCCAAATGTATACAAGCACTCATCGAGGGTATGAAGATGCTATAGTATTCCACCGCTCAATGCTAACAAGTTCGAGCTCAAACAACCTTTAATCAATCCTTGTGAAAGCAAATAAGTTTTACGGTAGACAAGATCCCCACAATCACCTTCGATTTTTTAACACGACAAGGTCACTTCCACGTTTTAGACATCCAGAAGGTCCCGAACACTTCGTTAACTGCTGCTTTTCCCTGTTTCTCTAGACGGTGAAGCCCGCGAATTGGTTAGACAAGGAACCTCCCCTAGATCAAGTTCTCACATGGGAACGACCTTGTTACAAATTCAATAAATCAATACTTCCCACTTCAAAAACCACTACTATCGGAATGAGATCATACTTTTTATCAAAAACCCAACGAAGCCTTTAACGAAGCAGGGGAACGTTTTAAAGGATCCATTTGTCAATGCCTCAACCATGCTATTCGCGGAACTACACCAACTCGATACTTTTTACAACTCTTTGAATTCAAACGATCAAGATGCCTTAGATTCTGCAGCAGGTGGCAATTTCTTAGACAAAATGCCTTAAGAAGGTTTAGCGATTATTGAAAGCAAGTCAAAAGTTCGTTACTCCAGAAGTCATGCTAATGATTCAAGAGTGAATACGGATGCTCCTCTTTCTAATTCGTCACCTTCCTAAAATTCTTCGATATGCAACAAATAGGCCGCTTCTCTCGAAGATAAAGATGATTTAAATTAAGATGAAGCCAAATGATGAATCAAATGAAGCTTTAGTTGTTTACTCCTGCACCAGTCAAAGCATTGAGTGACGTTGTGTCACTTGTGGATCGAATCACCATTTTAATCATTGTCCGTTAACTCGAGGTGGAAACGATTTTCCCGTTTTTCAAGACAATATCCAACAATTTCAACAAACCGCAGCTGTTGGTAATTTCCTCCAAAGAAACCAACCTTCCAATTTGGCAAGTCAAATGAGACCACCGGGTTTCAATCAACCGAATGTTCAAAACAACCAAAACCGTTATCAAGGAACCAATTCATTCAACAAAACCGTGAGGAACTTTAATCAACCGCAAAAACAACCAAATCAGTTTATCAAGCTCCACCATACCAACCACCAATCAATCAAGTTTTACCTTACCAACCTCCAACAAATAGTGTTTTGAAAACGGATTTTGAAAGCTACGTCAAAGCAAACGATGCAATATTAAAGAATGTGCAAAATCAAAATCAAGGATTGCAAAATCAAATGGCAAATGTTACAAGTTTGTTAACAAGCCTTTGCACCAAGTTTGATGACTTAGGCAATACCAACCAAACTTCAAGTTCAAGTTCATTACCTAGCAATACCATTCCAAACCCTAGGAACGAAGCCAAGGCAATTACAACTCGTAGTGGTGTTTCTTACGATGGACCTCCGATTCCACCGCCGGTGGTGGAAAAGGAAAGTGAGGTGACAAAGGATACGGAGAGCTACAAACAAGCCCCGAACTCCAATCCCGCCTCCATTAGTCCATGTATATCCAAAGACAAAGAGCCCAATCGAAGGACCCTTCTTTCGGTCTAACAAGCCAAACCTAATTTACCTTACCCATCGAGACTCAACAAACAAAAGATTCGTGAAAAGGATGATATCCTAGCTTCAAAGTTTATGGAAATCTTCCGTAACCTTCACTTTGAGCTAAGTTTCGCGGATGCTCTCATTCATATGCCAAAGTTTGCTCCGATGTTCAAAAAGATGCTTAACAACAAAGACAAGTTAATTGAGTTAACCAAAACGCTTTGAATGGAAAATTTGTAGTGGCTGTTGTCCTTAAAAAGCTTCCAGAAAACGAGGTGACCCGGTCGATTTCTCATTCTCTGTTGATTTTCAGAGTTTCATGAGTTACTTTATCCCTTGCCGATTTAGGTGCTAGTATCAATCTCATGCCTTTATCCATTTGGAAAAAGCTTCAACTCTCAGGCCTAACCGAAACAAAAATGGTATTAGAATTAGCCGACCGTACAATTTCCAAACCAACCGGTGTAGCAGAAAATGTTTTTGTCAAAGTAGGGAAGTTTTACTTTCCCGCCGACTTTGTTGTTCTTGATTTTATAGCCGATCCTCCGAGGACCGTTGAACGGGGCGACCCTTCTTAGGACGGCTCATGCTTTAATCGATGTTTACGAAGGAGAGATTACTCTTAGGAATGATGAGCAATCGCGTTAACCCTTAAATTGTGGTTGAATTGCACCTTCCATTTTCACTACAACAATCTCGAATCATTGAAGAGGTTGATCTAATCGAATGTCACTTTTGAAAAGTACTCACAAGAAGTACTTGGATTTTCCGATTCCGTTGCTTACAACAATCCTTCTCCGCACTTCGATCCGATTGTTTCTACTTCATCTCCAACACTTACTCTATTTGATGAAAGCGATTTTCTACTCTTTGAGGAAGCCGATGCTTTCATAGCAAGCGATGATGAACCAATTTCACCAGTTTTCAATGCTACATACTACGATCCCGAGGGTGACATTCTCATTCTCGAGGCACTTCTCAACAGTGATCCATTACCTTCACCAGACCAAGGAGATTACTACCCCGGAATTCAAAAGGATCTTAAAGTTGTTGAACCAAAAGAGTCTTCACTTGAACCAAAAGATGAAATTTCCGAAGTCGAACTTAAAGAGTTACCTCCGCATCTCGAGTATGCGTTCTTAGAGGGAAATAACAAACTCCCAGTCATAATTTCAAAAGATTTGAGCCAAGATGAAAAGACCTCACTCATTCATGTTTTGAAAAACCGAAAACAAGCAATTGCTTGGAAACTTTCTGATATCCGAGGCATAGATCCAGAATTTTGCTCACACAAAATCCTTTTAGAAGATGATTACCAACCTTCAGTCCAACATCAAATGAGGGTTTGAACCTAAAATCCAAGACGTCATCAAGAAAGAAGTAGAAAAACTTTTCTTGACGCAGGATTGATTATCCGATATCGGATAGTCCAGGGTTACGTCCACCTTGTGTTCCTAAAAAAGGTGGTGTGACCGTTGTCACACACGAAGAAAATGATCTGGGTGCCTACAAGCTTAGTCACGGGGATGGAGAGTTGTAAATCTTTACGTAAGTTAAACGAAGCAACTTGTATAACCATTTTCCGTTTACCATTCATGACCAAAATGTTAGAGCGTTTAGCCGTAATGAGTTTTATTGTTTCTTAGATGTTTTTCAGGGAATTTCAAATCCCAATTGATCCTAAAATTCAAGAAAAAACTACTTTCACGCGCCCATACGAACTTTCGCGTATCGTCGTATGCCATTCGGTTTGTGTAATGCACCGGGAACTTTCCAACGTTGTATGATGGCCATATTTTTCACGATATGATTAGAAAAAACGTTGGGAAGTTTTTATGGACGATTTTTCAGTTTACAGATATCTTTTGTCCTATTCTTGCCATTTAGAATAAAATGCTTAAAAGGTGTGAAGAACACAAATTAGTCACAAATTGGGAAAATACCTTCTTGGTTAAAGAAGGCATTGTTTTAGACCTACGAGCTCTAGAAAGGAATTGAAGTCGACCAGGCAAAGTTAATGTAAGTTTCTAAGCTTCCTCACAATTTTATATAAGAAAAAAAAAAAAAAAAAAAAAAAAAAAATTTTTAAAAAAAAAAAAAGGGGGGGGGGGGGGGGGGGGGGGGGGGGGGGGGGGGGGGGGGGGGGGGGGGGGGGGGGGGGGAATAAAAAAGGGGGGGGGGGGGGTGGATTTTTATTGTGTGTGTTATATTTTTTTTTTTTTTTTTTTTATTTTAATTACGGGATATAGGATTAGATGTGTTACTGGACAGATGATCTATCGAAGAGTTATCATAAGTCTGGGTAACAAAAGCTACAGACAAGACCACAGCAGCTTAAGAAAAACACGCCTTTCATGGGGGTCATGAAGAGGGATTCTAGCTTTCAACATTGAAAAAGAAATTAACCGAAGCTCCAATTCTCTTGCTCGAATTGGGACCACTTTTGAATCATGTAAGATGCAAGTGATATGCAATAGGGCGTTCTAGGGCAGAGAATTGAGAAGCATTTACGACCAATTCATTATGCAAGTAAGACGATGACGGAAGCAGAATCAAATTACACAACAACCGAGAAGAGATCTCAGTGTTATGGTTTCGAAAGTTTCGATCATATCTAATCATGACAAGAGTGTGTTTACGCGACCACTCCGCGTTGAAATACCTTTTCCAACTGAAACGGACGCCAAAGCAAGATTGCTTCTATGGGTCTTATTCTTCTTCAGAATTTGATTTTAAGGTTATCGATACCAAAGGAGCTGAAACTATGCACCGTTCACCTTTCTCGTCTCGATAACCTTACGAAATTAACTTTTTGATCCAAAAGAGTTACTGAGACTTCCTTGAGAGACCTTTAAGTGTGTTAACTTCGCAAAGACCAAAGTAAACCCCGTGTTTGCCGAGTTTGCGAACTACCACGCGGAAATTCATTAAAAAGGAATGACACTCAAGAGAAAAACAAGTTCTTTATAAGATGGAACACATTATTTTTGGGAGGACCGTTGCTTTTTCAAGACTTGTGCGATCAAATAATTCGAAGGTGTGTAATGCAAAGAAGCTTCGAAATGCTTAAGCTTTCACAGTGACCCACGGGGGGACACTAGGTGCCAACCTTCCGCCAAGAAGTTTTTGATGCCGTTTTTTTATTGGCCTACAATTATAAGGATGACCTACGAATTTGTCAAAGTCTTGTGTTGCTTGTCAAGACAAGGCTAAATCTCTCAACGTGATGAGATGGCCTCAAAATGCAATCCAAGTTTGTGAGATTTTCGATTTATGGGGAATTGATTTTATGGGACCTTTTCCGTCATCTAGGGGTAACAAATATATTCTAGTAGCCGTCGACTATCTTTCCAAGTGGGTTGAAGCGAAAGCGCTCCCTACCAACAATGCTAGGGAGTTGTTAAGTTTCTTAAAATCCCTTTTCTCCGATTATGGTGCTCAAGAGCAATCATAAGTCGATGTGGGACCCATTTTTGTAACGACAAATTTTGATAAAGTTATTTCTAAATAGGGTGTTCACCCATAGCGCTTTCTACTCCTTACCTTTATTCATCCCAAACGAGTGTCAAGTGAAGTCACAATCGAGGTTTCAAAAAATTTTAGAGAGACGTCGATAAAACCGTCCTCATGGTCAGTACAAGTTTAGATGATGCATTATGGGCTTTTTGAACCGCTTACAAGACTCCTATTGGATGTACTCCATACAAGTTAGTCTATGAAAGCGTGTCACTTACCAGTTGAGCAGAACATCATAAGCTTATGGCTCTTAACATGCCAACTTCGATTTAAAGACCGCGGCGATCATCGAAAGCTTCAACTCAATGTACTAACGAGTGTCGTGATCAAGCTTACGAGAATTCGTTAATCTACAAGGAGAAGACAAAGAAGCTACACGATTCCAAGATAAAGAATCGATCTTCAATGTTGGTATCAGTCTTGCTTTTTTAACGCCCGATAAAGATTTCTCCGGAAACTCAAGCCAGTTGTCCGGACCTTTCACAATCACCAAAGTTTATCCTAATGGCACTGCCAAGTTGTCTCATACAGATGGTTCTAATATCAAGTCAATTGCCACCGTCTTAAAGCACTCTATGAGGGGATACACCACCATTGGTTACCCGGACCTCCGGACTTTCCTAAGGACACTAAATTCAGGGATACGAGTCGAGGTTGCGATCTCGTGATCGAAACAACCGCTTTCATGGGATTCACACCCATGCTTATCCTTTCTATTTCTTTCTATTTTCTTATCTAATGTGTTGTGTTGAGAGAGGCTTGTTCTCTTTCCGATTTCTCGATGTTTTTGTGGATTTTGCAGATTCTTCAACAAATCCTTTAAAGTCTCTCAGTAGTCCGGTGTGTTTCCCGTTCTTCTCGAGCTCTCAACCTTTGTGTGAATTTAGTTTGGAGATCCGATATCCTTTCATCATAACGATGAACGTTTATCGTTGGCATACTTCATACGGCTTAGATTTACGTAGAAACCCGACTTTAAACATTGAGGACAATGTTTCGTTTTAGTTTGGGGAAGGGAATCTATCGATTTGATGTTGCTTGCTTATTGTTTTGTTCTCACGTACCCGTTTTCCCACAAAAATAGCAAAAATTTTAAATTTTTAGTTATATATATATATATATATAAAAAAAAAGTGTTAAGACAAAAATGTAGGTTTTCCGTTGGTAAGAATAAAAAGTAATTTTTGACCCGATCGTACGTGTAGAGTTCTAGCTTTCTCCTTAACAATTATGATAGTAGTTGTGCTAGTCTCATGTAGACTGAACATGCGAGACTGCTGAAATCATTAGTAAATGAAGACATGTGCGAATCTTCAAGTAAGGATTTTAAATATGCCGAGTTGGATTTTATATAGGCTAAGTATTTGCAAATATCTTTTGTGAAGAATAAGAGATGATAGTGTTGTTTACGAATTAGGATGCTAAACAAAGTTTATTTGGAAAACTTAAAAGCTTATAAGAATAACTTGTGATTTTTCTTCCCCGAAGCTCTTAAAATGATTAATTATACGTGTTCTCTTTAATTTTTGCAAATTAGAGTTTTACTCTTAAAAGTCGACATCAACATATCAGAGAAAAAGCTGTATCAATATGAGTCAAATATCGTTGGTAATTAAGGAATTTTAGTTCGAGTTTATCCATTGGTTTTCTAAATTCGAAACTTTTACTATTTTAAAAAAAAAAAATCTAAAAAAAAAAAAAATGTAAAAAGGAGGCAATTATAAATTCCTAAGTGTTTATAATGAATATACAACTCCATCGCAATAAAGTAATGGCATTTGTCGGTTCGCTCCGATGGTGACATCGAATAGAAAGGTGGAGGATGTATATTTAGGGTTGATATCATAATAAGTACGCGAGCTCTTGTCGGAGGCGAGTCCATGTGTCATGAAAAAAAAGTGATACAATTTACTAGCCTAATAAATAGTGAATAATAAAGTTTGCAAAGTGTGCGTGCGCACCTAAATAAAAAAGGTCATTTTCTAAAACCATGTATTCTTTTTGAGACCTAAGTTTGCAAAATCGACAAAGCTTTTTCAGCGAAGTTCATGCGTTTCGGTTAGTATTCGCCGAGGGGGTAGTCAATAGCCTTAGCACTTAACCCGATGACGGTGGATCGCTAGAGAAGAAAGTCAAATAAGGAACACGTGAACCAACGATTCTTACTAAGGAGGTTTTTGTTTTACTTTTTAAGTGTTTGATTCTTCTAAGGTGATTAACATATAGCCCAAAAGGCATGTGTTAAGCTTGGTCGGATTTCAACTATCTAATAGAGTGGAGTAACGTTTAAATTAAATTTGAACACACACACCTAAATATATATTTTATGTCGGAAGAGGAATAAGATAAGTTAACCTTTCAAAAAGGTGTCTTTTCACCTCAATGGAGGTTTCTTATTCATAATATTCTCCATTGCTTAAGCTCAAAGAAGACTGCTTGGGAGCAGTTTAGTAGTAATATTGCAGCTGCTGTCATATGCCTTGCCACCAATAGGAAGTTTAACTTTTCTAGGATGATCTTTGAGCACATGGTGTCTAATATCACTAGTCCCCATAAGTTTTTGATGTACCTTAGGTTTATACAGATATGCCTAGATATGCAGAAACACCAGTTTCAACAACATACTAGAACCTATCATGTTCCATCTCTAACCATGAAGGTGTTTAGCAATATGAAACGGCCTTGATAAGTGTAGAATACACATATCCATTTATACCTAAAATAACCCAATTAAACCCAAAACAGACCAAAAATGGCAAAAATATGCTTGTATTTGTGTTTTGTATGTGCAGGTACGGATAAGTCAAAAATCACAAGAAAACAGCCAAAAGCGAGCAAGCACGGACACGAGAATCAGAAGAGTTCAAAAAAGAAGCCAAAGATACAAAGCCGAAGCCAAATCCCTAGCCATTTCTTCTTTTATGAAGCCTCAAGGGCCAATCTTGCAAATCCCGAAAGTTATTTATAACTTGAAAAAGGGAAAAGAAAGAGAGGGACCAAAAGTGCAAACTTCCCAAACTCCAACAGTTTTAACTGTCGAAATAAGGGCGCCAAAGGTGTTACTGTTCACCCATCGTCCCGAAAGTTACCATCCAGTCAAAAACAAAGGGGTTTCTCAAATTAAAGGGCTAGATGGTCAATTAAGGAGCTCATAAGTGCAAGGCAAGGGTCAAATCAGTCTTTCCAAGAGAATCATTAGCTCAAGTTCAAGCTAAAGCCACGTCAACAATGGTGAAAGCACAAATTTATGTGGGTTTTTGTGCTAAAACACTCACAAAAGAAGCACAAACGTCACATCAATGGAATGACACGCTGGCAATTCTTAGGTGTCCACAGCTTGATCAAACGGCCACAAATGAAGCTCAAATGATTGGAGAAATGATTGGCCAGGATTGAAAGATTGGAGAGCAGGGCTAGAGATCCTAGAAGCTTCCTCAAAGACCTATAAATAGGGCCTTCCTCTCATACATATCGGAGTGTCTTTTTTATAATAATATCTAGTCAGTTTTTTTATCTAGTTTTTAGTAATCTAGTCTAGCTTAAATTCATGTTTTTTTTCCTAAATGTAATTTTCCTTTTTCAAAGTAATGTAATCAGCTTCTTTAATTAATGAAATTCAGTCTTTAGTATTTTAAATC
>BQNB010123905.1:0-13455 GCA_026074375.1 Tanacetum coccineum
TTAAGAGTTGAGCTCGAGCTCGGTTCGAGGTATGATATATAAAGCTCGAGCTCGGCTCGTTTGTGAGGCACTTATAAAAAAATAAAACATGTCTTCTTAAACTGACTTATTCGAGCTTGTTTATCTAAAGCTCGCTTAATTTTTTTAGCTCGTTTACTAGAGCTCGTTTAGGCTTGGCTCGCAAGCCTAACCGAGCTTTGTATACAAAGCTAGGGCTCGTGCTCGTTTATTAAAGGAGCTCCAATTTAGGCTTGAGCTTGAGCTCGAGCTCGTTTAGTCTCGGCTCGTTCGAGCTTTTTACCGATCCGATCTCGAGTTTTTCACGAGCAGCTCAGCTTATTTCCACCCCTAGCTGTATGAGATGTTTAGTCCCACATTGGTATAAGAAATAAACTTTTTCCTGTTTATATATCTAGTGTAGATGGGTTCCTTCATGTTAATGATTTGCGTTAGGTTGACGCTGGTGATGTTGTTGGCTAGTATATGTAAATGAGAAAAGTTTATTTACATATCAGTTTCTTCTCACATATCAAGGGACAAATAATTTAATTTAATTTAATGGATAAGATTAAACCTTAAAAAACATCCACCACCCTTTCTTACTTTTGTATTTTTTAATTAAAACACACTTTCACTCTTATTTTTAAAAATTACATATCGCAAAAACCGCAAAACCTTACGATACATAAATTACACCATCGTGACAAACATTAAATTATCTTTCAATTGAGGGGCACTTTCATATACTTTCGACAAACCTTTTTTTTTGTATTTTTTTTGTTTTTTCTCGGTGTAGTATTTTGTTTGATATTACACTAATCTGTAAGTTAGAACACTTCACATGCTTTCGTAAAACGGGTATAAATATTTGTGTGGAACTTCAACTGACTCATCGTTTTTGGCATTGAAAAGTATATATCCTTAGCTTTCCAACCATTTATCATACATAAATTTTTGGACCTCCAAATCAAAACCGTTTATTTATAGAAGTTGGTGAATATCGAAGAATTTTATTTTTTATCATCAAACCTACTTGAAGTATCACATGTGATATAACATATTTGTACATTCGAACACTCAACATGATGTCATGAAATAAGCGTAAGTATTTATGTAAAACATTAAATGGTTCATCATGTTTAACATTAAAAAATAAAATTCTTTACCATTCTAACCATATATCAAACATAATTTGTGAAAATTAAATTAAAACAGTATTTTCTCACAAAACTATGTTTTAACCCATTTAATCCTACTAATAGTATAATATCACAAGTGATACATAACATTGATTACATGTTAAGAATTTCAAAAATAACCATAGTTAGTGCCACATTATATTGCTTTATCACATGTGATATTAATTATATGTGGAATACTATGACTAATATCACATTATATTACTTTATCCCATGAGATATTATTATTATTTATTTATCACTGGTGATACTACAATGTCAGGGGTAATAAATGTTAAGCCATGGGTGAATCTTACTTTATAAAGGTATTGGTATAGGGTTTAGTGGTTAGGGGTTTTGGTATAGAGTTTAGTGGTTAGAGGTTTAGGGTTTAGGGTATAGATTTAAAAGTTTATGTATATATCACTTGTGATATTACACATAGTGGTTTGAGGTTTAGGTTTTTGATATAAGGTAATGGTCAGGGGTTTAGGATTTTTGGTATATATTTTAAAGTTAATGTAATATGATATTATACCTAGTGGTTAGGGATTTAGGGTTTTTGGTATAGGGTTTAGTGGTTGGGGGTTTAGAGTTTTTTGGTATAAGGATTATGTTGGTTGTTGTAGATCCCAAATCAGGGTGAAGACAATCAATAGCCTAGCTAATTACTAATATGGTTACCAGATATCACTTGAAGTCATGTAATCACTTTCCAAGGAAGATTATTCGACCCTATGCCTTGGTATCACGAATACCTCCTTGAGATATAATCAAGTGTATGTTCTTGTTTTAGGCACATATCAAGAACCTTGCGTTTCTTTTCTGTGTGTTTTTCCATGCAATTGTGATCTCTATTTATAGGGGATTTACTTAAAACTTATTCATGAAATTAATGATAGATTAATGACCAATTAATGTCTTCCATAATTATCCTTCATAATTTAGAAATTAGTGATTACATGACCAAATTAAATATATGGTCATTAATGTAGTCAAATCTACTATTTAAATAGGAAAAAGATATTACAAAACATTTAATGTAGTCAAACCTGCCACTTAAATGTTTGTAACCACCCATTTAATTCTAACTACTAAAAGAGTCAGGAAAAATCAGTGATTTGATAGGTGTACACTCCGTGCCTCCAAACCCATTTTCAAGTATGATATGATTCCCACAATTGCACTAAATTTCCAACAATCCTCCCTAATTTAGTATAATTCTTTTGCATGAAAAATTGAACATTAAACAAAACAAGTGCATAAATAAAAATGCCTGAGGATTGAATTTCCATCATAGTATATTACATGTTCAAATATTCGAGAATCAGGGTGTTCTAAGATTGAACCCTTCAACCCATTTGAATACCTGAAGATAAAATACACACAAGTTTTCAAACACATAAGAAACTCCTGACACTATACAAGCCATGTGTCCATATCCAATTCATAAATGTTGTAAGATCCAAAGTACATGCTCCTTGAGGCGGCAAAACCTCAACATTTACGTAGGTGGTTCCTCTTTATTCATGCTCCTGCTAAGCACTTTTTCAAATAAATTAATCATTGAGAAGTAAAGACTTCATCCTCCTTTTTAGAAGGTTCCAAGCACATCCTTAGGATGATATGTAAATACATGTGCTTCAATCCTCTAAATGTTCAGTTTTCCACATTAAACTCAACTACCAAGTTTTCTTAGTAGGGAGTTGGGTGTCCTAGCATTCAACGACTTAGTTAGACTTTTATCCCATCCATTTAGCAGACTTTATAACCAAGTCTCTAGCCAGTTCCTTCGTCAAGTGATCAGCTAAGTTTTGTTGAGACCTCACAAACTCTATAGATATTACCCCATTCGTGATCAGCTCACGAATCATGCTTACTTTGTAAAAACGGATATGTTCACGAGTCGAGGTTGATAAAAATGGAAAGTCGATATTTTTAGAAAAGTCATGCAGAAATTTCGTAAACTTTATAAAAGCGTCGAAAATATACTTTTATTATCAAACTTATGATAAAATGTAGAAAAACGTAAGTATCGAGTTTAGGTCAACATTTTTAGTTATCGAGTCAACGTTGATGTGTCGGGACACTAAAAGACGAAATACACTAAAAGACGAAATACACTAAAAGACAAAATATTTTTGAAGATGTTTTAAAACGTCGAGACTTGTCAAAACTTATAGCTTTCGAAAATACGTTTTAAAAAGGGATACGCCGTGTCTACTCGTGCTCGGATGATCAGTTCTTGCGTTAAGCGTTATTCGTTGTACATCATTCTTAAACGACGACTATATGATAGGTTGTCGCTAGAACCGTGAGATTCATTTTCACTTGATTGATTCCTTTTGATCCACTACCCGTATAAGGTGAGTTCATAGCCCCACTCTTTTACTCGTTTTGAATAAATGTTTTATAACTTGGGGTGAGAAACATTGCTTGTTTTTAAAACTGGACACAAGTACTTTGCGTGAGATTTTCCCTGTTTACGTGTTGCCTAAGTAGCGTTTAGACCACTACTGCCCCACTTATCATGAACCGTCAATCTCTTGACTGGAGGACCGGTCGAGGGAGCGCGAGTGTTATAAATAGATCTATTGGGACTAATTATCCCTATCCGGGTGAGTAGCGCTCACTACCCACGGGGTGCCCGATAAACGGATATATACCATGTCGAACTTAAGAAGGTAGTCTTGGTCAGTTACCTCGGGGGCTTGTTTCAACCTAGCAATATACTATGCTATAAACGTAATTAGCTTCGGTGTCATGAGCTTAGCGCAACGTAAATACCTTTTTATGTGAAGTTGTATTTGTTATAACTGTCGCATGTGCTTTGTACGTGAAGTTATATCTCCTATAACTGTCACGTGCGTACTGTAAACTTGTGGTCCACACTACTTTGATTGAACGTTTCTGATTATTAAATGTTTTTTCGTAATGCATTGAGTGAAGCTGTATTCACTAAACGTTTTTGGTCCTCATAAATGTTTTACTCAAACCTATGAATTCACTCAACTTTATGTTGACCGTTTTAGCATGTTTTTTTCTCAGGTGCTTATCTTTGGACTTCTTGATGTGCTATGTGGAGTCTACGTGCAATATGATACTCTTTCAGGACTTATCAAAATATCATACTCGTTGTCTTTTGAAAATCAAATTATATGCCTCCGCAAATGTTTAATTTCTTTTAAATATTGTAAAACTTATTTATTTTTAAACAATGCAACGAGTTATGATTTCCAAAACGTCCATTAGTGGTCGTTCTCTTGTGCATTGTGTTCGGATTATGATGACGTCACGCCCTCGGACACGTATTCCGTCCAGGCCCCGTCTGGGGGTGTGACATCCACGGTCGCTGACGGCTTCGACTAACTCTTAGGGGTTTGAGAGTTATAAGCAAAACAGTGAGTCAATTACATTTTCTGATGAGTGATTATTATAGCGAGTTCCCAAGGCTATGGCTGCGATTTCGGTATTGTTTTCTTCAGATATTAATTACGAATCCATGGCCGTTGACCTCGTCAATTAACTCCTTATAGTCTGTGGTTATGACCAAAACAATGAGCTGAATTTTTTCCTTCTTTTTGTTTATTCCTCTATTTACTTATATGGAAGTTGTCTATATAAATATTAAACCTTTCTAAGACATTGTGGATGACACAATGGTCTCAAAAATTTGTCTAAGACATTGTGAGCGATGCAATGGTCTCCGAACTTATAATTCATAACCTTATAGCAATATCGTATTAACGTGAAACCCACACGGTATTTTACAGGAAATTATGTATAATCTAATTTCACAAGTCTTGTGTGGGCGGGACTTGTATCTGAGGTTTAATATGGTAATTGGCTATGTACACTCGTTCATAAAATAACTTAATCCTTATTTACTTTAACCGTATACTCATCAGCTATTTTGAACTCTATGTCGATCTTCCCAATTGTTACTCCCCGTCTCCGAAGACGAGTTTTAAACACTCGTCCCATACTCATTAGAGTGCCTGCATCGTATTTTCATCCACCACCTTGAAGATTTTATGGGTACGCGTATTGCATCAGAAATTATTGAGTAGGCTAATTTATAACCTCTTTTTATTGAAAAGGATTGGGACGCCTCTTCATTTAAATAAATAAATTGTATAAATTAGTCTATACTTATTCATTTATTCGAATTATTTCATTTCCTTTACCCCATTCGATTTTGAAGTAAATACCGACGACAAGACAAGGAATGAGTTCCACGAGGATCGAGTAATATTTAACCCAATAAATTGCTAATAGCTATCGAATCTAATACTGTTTATGAGGTAAGAATCCACTGGCTCGCGACTAATAGAAATTAGTTCATAGGTTAGGAAACTCAGGTAGTAAGGAACGCTACAACAAAATAAATGATAAAAGGCCGTGAGAGCTACATTTGCCTAAACCGAATATTCAAGGACTCATAAGTAGCAAAAATTGTCCCTTCCCAACAAACAAAAGTTAGGCACCACACTGGAACCATGCACTGTGAAGTGAAATAACTACAAGGATGTTGACCATAGTAAGTAGATTAATAAAAAGACAACCCTTTTGATATTCAACATAAGCCATATGGAAAATTCAAATCTGAACCGTGTGAACCGTCATTTAGGAGGTTAAAACTCGTTGGAGCTCAAACACCTGTCAAGGTATAAAGTGTGATGTTGAATGAGGAAAGATCTTTCCCTATTAGATGAAACCAAAGTACGACTCAAACTATAAACTCTAATACAGGTATGCACTATACTTACTGTGAATTTCTTGTTAGTTGTGTGCGTAATTCCTTAAATTATTTGTTCAATTCTGTCATGATGATTTTGTCAGTTACACGTATAATTCTCTAGTCAAAGATAATAAACTACATCCTTTTACCGTCTTACAACCATTTCACTATTATAATGTAAATTGTCTTACTGTGATTAACTAACATGGATGGTTCCTATGAACTATTATAGGTGTCCTCTTATAAACCTAGTTTGTCGGGCGTTATGTGAACTAATTTACCACCAGTTTATAATCCAACTTTTTGATGATAGCTTCGTGTATCATTTCAACACCTTATAAACTATTTTGATATCATTCCATGAACCATTTTGTCAACATTTTATAATTATCTTACTATTACCTCATAACTTATTTGAGTATAAGTTAATGAACCAACTCGTTTTCATTTTATAATCTAATTTACGGTTAATTATAAACCCTTTGCTACCCTATTATAAATTATTTTGCAGGTATCTTACAAACTATTTTTCCGTTCACCATCAGAAATTATTTCGTTGTCATTTTAATTAAATTACATCCGGGCTATCAATTTAGTGACATAATGATGTCAAGCATCTTATGAAGCTACTTCTTGTCTGTATGAACCATTACGTTGCCGCTACTTTATAAAATTATTGGGTTGTCAACATTAAACCATTTGTTACTTTATACATTATTAACCGCCACGTAACTTCTCCGTAAACTATTTTGTTATCACCTCATAAAACATTTCCTGTTATCTTACAAAAAATAAAAAATAAATAAATAAATAAAAAAAAATTGTCACTTTGTTTTCATTACCACGAACTATTTTGCTACCTTATAAACTATATCGTTTATACCGTATAAGATTTTTTTATAACATTATTTATTTTTTTTAGTTTGACTGAAATAACATTTATCATTAGTTATCCTAAATTATGGCCAATAGGCTTGATCAACTATGGATAATTCAGGAAGGACCATGATATGCTGGGAGTAGTCACTATAAATTCTTGTCAAATTACCCTTACTTTCCATTTCTATTTTCTTTCTTTTCTCTACATTGTTAACGAGATTATATTGCACTTGTATTTTATTAATATTTTGCGTGCGTATTCATGAGTCGTGTCGGTCACGTGTATTTGTATTCGTAAGCATCATAACTAAGCAGATTTTCTTCAACCTTGGTATATAGAAACAACCATACCTTAGTCCGAGCGACTAAATCAATCTTCCTGTAGTCATGGAAATTATCGATTGAAAGGTTCTAGAATGTACTAAGCATATCACTTTAATGGATTATAACCAAAAAACAAGAAGATTTTCTTCAAGTAAACTTAACTGGGCTTAGTGAGATAGAGATCACGTGAATTAAGAGATCCTCGATCGACAAACCTCTGATAGGATCCTTCAAGATGTACACACGACAAGACGAGAATTTAACACGCTAACGCTTAGGCACGTTTTTTGGAAGATAAACGACTTTTCGATACAACTACGAGATATAGTTCGTTATCTCTAAAATCAACCTAAGAACTAGCTACCACGAACTGAAGTTCATGAGGAGAACTACACGACACTCGACCTAAAATTTAGAGAAATAGTGCTTACTTTTAAGATTTGGGAACACTACCGATATGACATAAGTAAGAACTCGAAACTGATAATCACTGAAATCCGTTAAAAAGACCTAGAAACGCTATCGTGTCTTACCACTCAATAGAATCTTAAATGTTAGGATCACATAAATGGACCCAAACAAAGAAGCTTCGATCACTCGAAGTTACAAGACAAAAGTCTAGCTCAAAAGAATATTTTAATTTTATTGTATTATTATGTATAAGGGGCCAAATGTAAAAAAGCCCAAAAAGAAAGGGCCTCAAACATGAAAAAAAGGAGGCAAGTCTTTTAGTATAGAATAATCTCCTAGTTTAGTCTAAATTAGTTTGACAATGGTTAACAAGTTAGACACTCTAGGACAACTCATTTTTATCATTTTCCCATCTTTAAGTTTGAAGCCTCTTTGCTTCTTTGTCAATAAAAATTCTTAAAAAGTTTAATCTTGGTGCCATTGATCTTGTGCTTCATACATGGAATGATCTAGGGATCCTACAATTGGTATCAAGAGCCTACAAGATTGATGTATTGATTTGATTTGGTTTGTATTTTTTTTCTTTCTTTCTAGATCTCGAAAAAAAAAAAAAAAAAAAGAGGGTTTATGATTATTTGTTTGTTTTGATTCTTGAATTTCAAAAGATGGTTATGTTTAATCTAATATCAATCAAACCATCTTGTTAGCAATCAACGATCTAGTATTTTTCCTTTGTTTTTTGTTGTTTTTGGTTCGAAAAGTGTTAAAAAAGACGTAGCGATCGAACGAGTTCTAGCAGTTTCGATCGAACGAGTGGAATTTAAGATTGATCGAACGAGTGAAATTCAAGGTAGGATCCGCATGAGGAAAAACTAGAAGGAATCGAACAAGCTTCATACGCACAGAAGTTCGAACTAACATCGAAATAATCGATCGAACAGAAAAACCTTCGCACAAGGGATCGAACTAGTTCATATCGAACAAGCGATCGGAACGAGTGATCGTACGAGCGATCGAGACAAGCCATCGAACAGTGGATCGAACGTACGATCGACGCGTGGTTCAGAACAAGACGATCGAACTAAGGAAAAATAAAAAAAAATAAAAAAAAGGAAAAAAAGAAAAAAAAAAAAATTTAAAAAAAAAACGAAGAAATAAAAAAAAAAAAAAAAAAAAATAAAAAAAAAAATGAAAAAAAAATGCAGTCGATACGAGACAAGCACATGCCATCGAACAGTTATCGAAACAAGGGTTCGAACAAGAAGACCGAACAAAAAAAAAAAAAAAAATTTGTGTCGGATTGTTCTGAAATTTTATACTAGCTCAAAACATCCCAACGGTCAAGACTCATCCTCTTTGAGCGATAAAAAAAAAAACAAAAAAAAAAAGAAAAAAAAAAACAAAAAAAAAAAAAGAGAGCCCTTCATTTTTTGGGCATTGCGGAGTCATTTTAAGGCCCTCAAAACGCATTTTTCTGTTTAAAAATTACGCTCAAAAATCAGCAAACCTCACACCAGTCATCAAGCAAAATCACTTACGATCATATCATTACTAAACAAATCTCATTCAATGGCATCCAATGAAGAAACAAAATTTTGGGGCAGGCACCTGATACTCGTCCTCCTATGTTGGTTGAAAGTGACTACGATTCTTGGAAGATACGTATTCACAGGTACATTCGAGGCAAACCCAATGGCAAGCTGATATGGAAATCAATCCAGAATGGACCTACACCTCACCCGATGGTCACTGATCCTCCACCTACTAATTCTACTGTTATGCCCGCACCTAGGAAGAAGCTTGACTCTGAGTTCAATGACGAAGAAAACAAGCTCGAAATGGCTGATACTCAAGCAGAAATCATCCTCAGTCAAGGTCTTCCCCGACACATCTTCAACCATCACTCAATCAGACAACACAGCAAATGGAATTTGGGATGAAATGTGTTAGATGCATATGCAAGGATCAGGAAGGACCTTCCGACAAGCCAAAAGGAAGGAAGATCTGTTTGATAGTATTGAACGCTTCCGTGTCGTTTGGAAACAGTCCATTCATTGACTACTTTGTGCTTCCAGCAATCGCCCGGGGGGGGGGGGGGGCCGGTGTTTGCCCCCCCCCCCCCCCCCGCTTGTAATGATATGAAAGTTTACCAGCTGAAATCCATACTCATCAATGAACACTAAATTTGTCAACAATCTTCCAGCCTATTGGGTAAGTAGTGACTAATGTCTACAGAACATGATCATACTCAACCACGACCTTATGTCAGGATCTATACTCATCTCAAAGCCTACGAGGGCCTCATGCCAAACAAGTACTTAGATCTAGAAACAGGAGCAGTCTACAATTATTGTTATCCCTGGCCTATGTTGCTCACACCACATCTGCACCTGTTCTTCCATCACCCTCACCTCCCTAGTCCTCAACTTACTTGCTCCGAATCTCCGAATGACGCTTTGATGGCCACATACTCAATTGCTAATCTATTAAGTCGTTTCCAAAAGCAGTTCCGCTCCCAACCAACAACCAGCTCAGGACTTCCTCAAACTCAAGGACTCATGTCTACGGTGCATATGGTCACATTGTTACTTGAACCAATTCAGAGGAAGGCTCCAGTAATGTTGGTAATACAGGGGCTACGAAGGCAAGAAAAGGTGATTATTTTACAACGTCAGAGGAAAGGACATGTTGCTAGGCATTGTCCAGAAACCCAAGAGAAAAGATGGACTCTCAGTACTTCAAAGATAAAGCTTTGCTGATGGAAGGCTAAAGAGAAAGGAGATGTGTTTAGAATTCTGAAGCTAAAGCAATTCCAACGCAGATGTGGAATGAACTGCACCTTATGATCAACCTCAGGCACTAACTTACAACAAACATGTTTCAAGGCCGCCAATCATGAAGGATGGGCATATGACTCAGACGTGGATGAGAGGTCTCAATGCTGCTGTTGCTTTCATGGCTAACTGGTCATTCCCTAAGTGCAACCAACATCAAGTCTATGAGGTAGCACTCCAATGACAATCCAATCTTTGATAATGTGGATTATCGTTGAGTCAGGAGATGCAGCGCATGACTGAACATTTAGACTCCGAATGCTGAGACTGAGATTGTGACAATACATCCCGTGATCACATATCTTCTTGACACCGAAGCCCAAAATGTTCCAACTTAGGTATCTGCTGACAACATCTATAAAGTCTCTATGATTGCCATCTTAACTGACTTGGGCCAAACCGCAACTAGAAGGACATGCTAAGGTGAACCAAGAAAAATGCTTAAAGTCGAGACCTAAAAAAATGAGCTTTCTCAATGGCAAACAAAAATATATCGTCTAGATACCCAAAATGGTCAAACTTGATCTCGGACACAAAGTTAGACTGGAACAAGCCCTAGTGATTCAGCGAAACCAGCAGAAACGCTGAACATGAGCAAGAAAACTATTGGCTTAAATCCACTCTTTCAGTAAAAAGAAATATCAATTGCATTTTTACAATCTGAAAAAGAAAATATTTTACTGAGAAAAAGATCTAGCAGATAGTAATCTAGATGCAATAGTTTGCTTCAAGAATGGCAACAAAGTTGCAAGAGATATAGTGGCAAATATTTAACATCCAACAGAAACTATTCCTAGTGCTTTTTAAAGAAGACCAAAACGAGCAACCGCTACTTGGCACAAGGACCGTCCTAGGTACGCCTAACCCAGGTCTAGGTTATATGCCAAGCGTGCTCAAACCTGCTTTGTATGATGCCTGAAACCCTTTTGCATTTACTCACACCACCCCGTTAGTATATGGGATAGTGAAGAGGCCTTGGTTCAACAAGTTGTTAGCATGAAAAAGATGACGAAAAACCAGGGCACGTTCGACCCGCGAATGGCTTCTATGAGAAGCTGAACGCCCTTATGTTTTTCCCAACAAACTGTCGCAGTGAAACAGCAAATTGGCTTCCTGCCAATGAACGTGCTAGTCAAACTAGTAACCCAAACAGTCCTGTCACTCCCTTTGTTCATAAAAGTCGACCTCCAAGTCAAGTTCTGTCCAGTCTTCGACAAGTTAATGCTGCTTTTCATCAATTTGAAGATATCATCAAAGAAAGAACAACAAAAAAACCAGACTATGTTTCTGAATGGTGTTTTGATTATGCAAAACAGTTTGTTGAACAACAACTGGTACCATTTATGACTATTCAAAAAACATATCGACGCTGGCTATGATATTTTTTTGCAAAGAGATAAGAAATTTGAACAGATTTTTGATGAATTGGAGCGGAGTATGAACCATGTGTTCTAGATAACAAAACCTTACCATAGTAGAAAAAAAATCTTTTAATCAAAAATGACTGCTTAATTGCTGAGTGTTTAGAAAAAAAGATACTGGCTCTATTGTGCTTACTTCTGATAGTGTTGTGCCCCCTAGATTCGAATTGTCTTGTGAAGATCCTGTAGAACTGGCAAGCATAGGGAACACACTACAATCTTGAACTTGAAGCTGAAGTTTTAAAACAATAAAACAAAAGATAGGTCATTGAATCAGAGAAACGTAACTCTATTTACCAAAGAAACCATATTGATTTACAACTTAAACTTTCAAAACTATAAAACAGTGCATAGACACTTCCAATGCCACACAATGGCAATTTTTGAAATTAACAATAAAGAAAACAGCTTCAAGGGACAAGATGACACATCAGGAATTTAGAAAGCTCAGATCAACATCCGCGAGAATTTGAATAGTAGGTTCCACTGCAGTAGTTGTGACCAACAGGCCTTAGACACTGACAGAACTCAGTTGCAAGATATGATTACCTCCCTTAGGATTCAGCTGGATGGCCTTAAGGTAGAAAACGTGAGTCTGCAAAGACGGTATGATGAACTGTCAAAGGCGAATACTCACTCACGTACTGCGTACACTGAAAAGCTTAGTGCCTTAACTGCAGAAAATACCAAGGCTAAAGCCCAAGTGACTGGTAAAACAAGTAGTGGACCTTCAACCTCTGAGACACCCAAAGTGCTTGCTCCAGGAATGTACAACTTAGGTTCTAAGTATATTCCACCACCCAAACGTGCTAACTGGGTCAAACCAACCCCGTTACCTAAGAAGAGGCAAGTAACTTTCAGTGAACCCCCCAGACCTTTACTCAAACCAACTCAAAAACCAGTAGTGAATCCTAATAAGCAAACTAACGTGTGTGTGCCTATGTCTACAGGAGTAAAACCCACTTCTGGAGCCAGCAAACTTGTGCCTAAGAGAGCCCTTAATGCGAGGAGAGTAGAAGCACACCATAGGACTTTGAATAAAAAGAATCGTGTTGATTCTAATTTGCTTGTTAAACATTCTATTTCTGTTTCAAAGTTGAACAATGTTTGTTATGCATGTAACAAATCTTTGGTTTTTGCTAATCATAATGATTGTTTGGTTATGTGTGATGATTCTGTGAATGTTAAACCCCACCAGACTAAGCGTTTTAAACGCCAACCCAGGAAAGAATGGAAACCAATTAAGAGAGTCTGGAAACCGATTAGCAAACCTGTTGCTAATAGCAAGCCTCAGTGGAAGCCCACGGGCAGGTATTTCTCATTGTTTGAGAAGTATCCTTTAAGTAGGATCAAGGAATCTACTGATATGCCAATAGAACTACCCCCAAGCGTTAGTTCTAGTTCCAAAGTTACTATGATCTCTAGGTTCACCGATTGCAAACTTAGTGATCGAAAGGCTGGTTCCAAGGGGTTATCTGGTATTTTTGAATGCTAAAGCATTGTATCCTTTGTATATTTGTGTATATTCAAAAATAAAAAAATAAAAAAAAAATAAAAAAAAATAAAAAAATAAAAAAAAATGGCTTGCAGTTATTTCCGACTGTAACCCGGTCTTAACCCAGAGATTTAATGTACGTTTCGGTGCATTATTTCTTCCACAGACAAGA